>JAXGGA010010094.1:0-48471 GCA_038373865.1 Uloborus plumipes
GTAAAGTGCTCTTGAAGTAAAGTTTAAAAAGCTCTTAGGTGTAATTACTTTAAACTTTAAAGCGAAAAGAAAGGTAAACAGTAGCACATTGAAATAATGGAATAAACTGTACAGGTCAGAATAGATGACTCACCACAAAAAACTGCGATGTTTATGAATGCGCAAGAATAATTGCATTTATCCCTGCTTCTGTGTTCGTTCCGAACAAGCGTACACTTTGTTCGGGTCCAAATGGACCCAACGTATATAATATCAATCGGTAAAGACACATTTATTTTCTGTTTTCCTATTTAATTATTATAAGAAGTTGTTTGATTGTATTAGAAGCTATTGAGCATCAAACACTTTTTTTTTATTATTCATTTCATGTATTTAATTCAAGTTCGTAAGGGCAAGATCATTCCGAACTGATACTCATTCTTCTCATGATTTCCTCTCTCCATCCTTTAGTATAAGTGTCTCGTGTCCCAGTCGTTTTGCCAAAATCCCCCTGAGACTTTGCTTATCAGACGAAGATGGACCCGAGCCTCCCAGTGGGGGGTGTGGGAAGTGTCAATCAAACTTCGAGTTCGGACGGTGTAGGGATTCTAAACCAGTTAATTTTCCCTATTGAGGGGAGATCTTTTCCCTCTTTAGAGCACGTGCATAAGGCTTCCATTGCTTTCCAGGCTTCCAAAATTTAGGCTTTATTTATTTATTGATTTATTTTTTCCGTGTGTGTGTTGAAAAATATAACTGCAATAAAATTTAATGCAAATATTACGGCAAGCAAAAATATTAATAAATATTGAATGAGCTAAATGAAAATTGAACTAAATTAACGAACTAAAATTTTCCAATTGAACTAAATTGGACAAATAACGAAATCAGACAGTAAGATAAAAACTCTTTCTCCTTAAATATCTTTTATATGCTTCAAGTAAAACATTTTTAAATACTCGCAGCATTTTTTTTCTTTTACATACAAAAAAATAATTTTATGATAAAATTTAATAAAGTTATAAAATCACTATTTCATGTAAAATAGTTCTTAACGATGTCTTTGGAAATTGAATGCACAGTAAGAACATTCGGAAACGTCAGAGATTATTTCCAAGTAACATTCCAAGATTTCACGGGATCTACCAGTTGTCCTGAATAAAACAAGTGCAGTGCCCACAACTAATAAAATCACTGGGTTATAAAATCAGTCGCTTTATGAAATCAAATCTGGAAGAACAGAATCATTACTACATCAAAACATGTTGAAACCATCCTTTAATAAAATCATTAGCGCCGTTTTATAAAATTAAGCTATGTTATAAACGGGGGGGGGGGGGGGGAACACGCTTTTCTGTCTGAATAAATTTTAAACTCTCAATGATTTGATCTACTCATACAGCATAGTGAATTTTAAAAACTGGGTTGAAAAAATGTACTTCATCATATGAGTAATCGAATTGTTTTACCATAATGCCTAGCGTCCCTTTTAGGCGGTCCAAAAAGGGTCTGAATTCCAAAATGAGCATTTCACCAAAATAGGTTCAATAGTACCTGGTATTGTCTCATTCGGTATTACAGATGCAGCACTAACTTGTAAAGTGTGTCTGTAGCAGTTTAATATATCTTTCAAAATGACATCGTCACAATTCAAGAAAAAAGCAGTTTCAAGTATCCCAGTTTAGTATGTGATTTATTTCTTATAAATGTCTTTTAAATTTATCGTAGGAAGAAAAACATTTCAGTAAAAAAAGTATGTACCCTCTGGGGTCTATCGTCACTTTTAAGGGAAGATTTTTCTTTCCTTAATAAAAAAAATAAACTTTTGCATAATATTTTTTTTATTGTTTTTCCTGTCCATTAACCATTGTTTGTAACCAGTATACAAAATATCTTTGGGAAAAAAAATGTCAGGCATTAATGGGTTAATATATGCCGGTTTATAAAATCTGCCGCTTAATGAAACCAAATATTCTCGGAAGAAATGTGATTTTAAAAAGAGGCGGGCACTGTATCTCAGAGAAAAGTCTACATTTATGCAATTCGTAGCTGAAGTGCTTCAAATTGCATTAAAAAAATACTTAAACTGAACTGAAAGTCCTTCAGAATAAACATGTTATGTCCATCTGAAAGTGTTCGAAATCGGCGGCAAAGTTACACACAATGCAAAATATCAGAAAATAATTATTTTTATACATAACACTTTTTTACCAATTTTTTTAAAACGGACTAAAAAAAAAATCTATTTCTCATTATGGGGCTTGAGTTCTACCTAACCGTAAAGGGTGTAAAGAAGAGCAATCCGTGAGAAAACTTACATCAGCTAATAATATTTCAGTGCAATTAAACAATCCGTTACATTTTAATGTACCTACGTATTAACTTTTTCTTGTGCCCTGGGTTTTTAGATAATGAGGAATATTTTTTCAATTATTAGTCCATTTTCGAAACACGGTAAATTAAAAATCATTTTTATTTATTTAAATAATTATTTAGAACTAATGACTTTTCTGAAACAGCACATCCATAACACCCATATTTTAAACATCAATCTCATATGCTCGATTTGTGCGCCCCCTCATAATAATGATGATTTCAAAATGAAAAGCAGTTCTGATGAAGCAATTTCTAAGATGAAATGAAAGATAATGATGCAGACCTAGAAGGAATTGATTCTTTAGCTACAAAAACTGCAAAAGCTGGTAACTATGTATTTGGGAAACTTGCATAAAAGAAAGATTTAAAGTATTATGAAGTTTTAACTTTACAATATGATACAAATGAAACAAATGCTGCTAAATTTGATAGAAAGAATAGAAATGGATACACTTTTTATTGGTTTGATGTAAGTGATGTTAGATTTATAACTGAGGATGAAATGATAATGTCTCTCCCTCAACAAACTTCAAATAGACGCTGCCATTAAGTGTTTCCATTTTTTTACAACCTATATATTTTTTCTTATTGGATCAAAATTGATCTTAATCGATTCTATTATGTTTGTTCAACACTAATTTATATGTAAAAGTAAAAAATATGCCTAACGGCTTTTAATGAATTTCACGAACACAATTGTTTTGTATTCTGCTTTATAATTTTTTGTCATACACATTTAAATGTAAGTAGATATCTCGTTAATGGATTCATTTATGAAAAAGTATTTCCTATTAAAATGTTACATACTTTATTAGGTAGGTCATGCAAACCACTTTTAAAGATATGCTCCCTTTAAAAATAAATAAATGAGGGGTGGCCCACTTACCATTCCTAGGGGGTAATTGGGCTACCCACGTCATTTTTTAAAGAATACGATAGTTAAAATCATTTGAAGCATTTTTTTAGGAAATAATGCTGAACTTGTGTCTATTAATAATGTCCAAGATAAAATAAGTCAACAAGTTTAAACTTTTTTTGCTTTAAAGCTGCTGTATAAGGCTTTAAAAATGAACTGTTCTAAAAAGGGGGCCCACTTACCCTAACCAACCCTAAATTAATTTTAAAAAAAGACTGAATAAAAGATTTCTGGTAGAGATCTAGAATTATTTGAGAAACGGGGGCCTTCCCTAATAATAAAGTGTGTTTAAGTAACATTTACTTCCATTTAAAGTAGAAAGTATGTTATCTTCAAGAATTAAAAAATATTTATTCAAAAAAAGTTATTGAGAAACCTCAAACAAGGGCATAACTTAGTATTTCATGATACAATATTAACAATCTGTGGTTCAAACAGCACATGGTGGTCTACCGATCATGCCGGAGGAAAAATTCCCCAAAAATGTCCCTCACGCAGAACTTTCTCTTCGAGTTGGAGAAAACGGCTTTTGTGTCCTTATCTCTGCTCCTCTCCTTTTGTCCGTTGATAATCTAATCCGGTCAGTGGATGGGTCTAAGACAGCAGTACCCAGGGGAATTTTGGCCAGAGTTCGGGTGAATCAAGTGTCTTACTTTTACTAGTAAAATGGGCTTGCGCTTAATTATTGTGCTGTCCTAGCAAGCTCTATAATACGTGTGCATATTTGGTTAGTGTTTCAATAAAATAAATCTTCTACTTGTGCTCGTCTTTATCTGAGTGCCTTTTTTCAAGTTATACGCCTGTATTCAGAAATAAATATTAAACGGCATCCGTACCAATAATAGAAGATAAGTCAACTTTTTTCTTCTAACAGTCCAGTTATATAAAACGAGTACCACACATAGAAAAATTCTTTCAACTCAGCCGCAGCTTCAATTTTTCATTCAACTATCTGACAGCATAGCACATCGATGTGTTCTGGCCGAAGTTGACCAAAAAGTAGACACTGCGCTTAAACAGTTCTGTAGTTTTAAACGGGTATCAAACGTTCCTGTGTGTGATACCCGTTTAAAACTACAGTGGAGTCTCGATAACTCGAATACTCCTTTATCTCCAAGTGTTCATTGGGTCCTCAGACTCTTGAGAAGACTGTGAGAACTACTTCGAATTCGAACTACCAATCACTCGAGGCCCGTTCCTTGGGCTTCGAGTTAGAGAGATTCGACTTCGCCATAGTACGAAACCAGGTAAAATGTCTCACCTTTCGCAGAGCCTGAGCGTCCAGCTGGCGATGATCCAGAGCGAGACCATGAAGACGAGCAGGACCGTCCCGGGGCAGATGGTCATGAGCGTCTTCAGCACGAACCTCGTGTTGAAGTCGATCCGGTTGAGGGCGCCGATGGAGCGCGAGGAGGCATCCGTGAACAACTTGCTGTGCAGCAGCATCACCCGGCAGATGAGGTACAGGCGCAGGAACATGGGCAGCGAGAGCATCACGTCCACGGGCACCAGGCGCGAGGTTATGCGGTTCCCGTGGTTCGGCAGCTTGGTCACCCACAGGAAGTAGAACTCGCCGGGCGGGGGGTGAATCGAGCAGATCACCACCTCCAGCAGGATGTTGGAGATGCGGCGCCAGGTCATGGCGATGCGCCAGTCCTCGGCCCCGTTGTCGATCATGAAGAGCTGCAGGCAGAGACCACAACCGATTAATGCGAAGAAAACACAAATTATGCAGAAAATACAGTGTATTTTGAGTTCAGAGTGGAATTTCTTCATCAATACAAAACTGCTCAACACGCAGAAAACAAGTCGTTAGAAAATACGCCTAAGGTGACCTGTTCGATTCACCCGGAAGGGGGTGAATTGAGCAGATCACTACCTCCAGCAGGATGTTGGAGATGCGGCGTCAAGTCATGGCGATGCGCTATCGATCATGAAGAGCTGCGTGCAGAGACCACGACCAATTAGCACGAAGAAGACACAAATAATGCAGAAAACAGTGGAATTTCTTCATCAATACAAAACTGCTCAACACGCAGCAAAGCAAGTCGTTGGAAAATACGCTAAAGGTGACCTGTTCGATTCAGACGGGAGGGGGAGGGGATCGAGCAGATCACCACTTCCAGTAGGATATTGGAGAAGCAGCCCCAACCAGGTCATGGCGATGAGCCAGTCCTCGACCCCGTTGTCGATCATGTAGGACTGCGTGCGGAGACCATAACGAATGAAAACAAGAAAATACAGCGTGTCTCTATTTCAAGGACTTTTCATCAGTGCAAAACTGCTGGACACACTGCAAGAAAGTCGTGAGGAAGCACGTGAAAGCTGCATAGTTCTCTTCCCGTAAGTTGACCTCCAGCGTATGCAATGTTTCCTTATTTTCGAGTAACTGGAAATGATAATTGACACTCAATTGAATTGATCTAATTTTGTAATCGTTTTGTAAAAGTATTTCAACTCAAATTAGTTGTAATTACTCGTTCTTATTACTCAAAAAAGGGAAACATTGTCACTGTCAGAGGTTAACTCATCAGAGAAGCTTTTATATTATCACGATTCTTGTGGTGCATTGAATATTTTTGTACCCATGAAGAGGCTACAACTGGTAATTTCTACTTTATTTACTTTGTTTTTTCATTTTAATCATTTTTGACCAATGCCAATTTAATTATTTTTCATGCAATCAATTATCGCTGAATCCGTCTGTCTCGAATTTCACTCAAAAGAAGAACAACTCAAGATGATACAAAGGTTACGGAAAAAAAGCATATGAAACTGAGTCAAATATTTTTTGGCATTGATATTGTTTTACTGTATCTGACTACATCTGTTACTTATTTTAACAGTTATATCGATTGTAAGTTTATGCATATTGGCTCTTGGTTATGATCTTGGAGGTCTGTTTTTCTAAAAAAGTTTTCCCCTCCTGGGAAATCCAAGGATTTTATAAAATAAAACTGCAGAGTATTATGAGGCACACAAGTGTCTTAGGATTTCTTCATAGGATTATAAACTTCTACTTCATTATTTTTCAAATATCTCCCGTTTTAAAGAAAAAAAATTTGTGTCCAGGTTAATTTTATTAGACATTAAGTTTTGATTAACTTCAGTTTCGATTTTGGTTTTCATCTTCAAATAATTTTGTCAAACTTTGTAGTTACAATAAATATCGACAACAATATCACGCAACTTTTTCAAGGAGAATATGAGCTAGATCATATTTATAAAGAAAATGTACTTCCTCTGAAACTAAGGCGAAATCACATTTATGACGAGTTTTATCAAACTCCAGCCGTGCTAGACTGCAACAAAAACATAAATTGATTTTAACTTCCTCTTCACTTTCAAGAGCCATAACCCCGAAGAATAAATCAATCTTTTATGTTCTTGTACTTAAACGAAAGGCTTTATGCTTCACAAAATCAGAAGAAGTGAACATAACACTAAAGCCCTTTAAGTATATTTTTATTCTTTAGAAAGTCATTGTTACTATCTTTCTTTTGTACTTTTCACTAACTTTACTGGAACAAATAAGTATCATCTGTATAAAAATCTGGCCCCATTCCAGATTACATAACGAATATCATCTAAATATACATCTTTAAGGGATACTTGCGAAAAAGTGACACTTCTATTTAATGATATTCATGTACCTTTCAGTAAGGACCGTCATGCATTTGTCGAGTCATGTTAAAAGTATTCATACATACAGTCCCACAATGAAAAGCATGAATGTACTCTTAATATTCTATTGAAAACTGACTGCAAATATTACATTTTTTAAAGGGTTAACTATATAACATATATCCAGTGCAAAAATAAATAAAACAAATAAGTGAAATAAAATAAATAAATAAACAAATAAAATAAAATAACAGTAATAATTTACGAAATTTGAATTTTAAGATGTAGGCTTCGGTACCTACGTAGTAGATGAAAAATCAACTAACTGAACAAAAAAGGACTGGTAAAGAGTTTTGACTAATTGACCCACAAAAATATTAAAAGCAAAAATGCTTAATTACTGATATTTTCAGATACATCCAGCGAATACATGAACAGATATTTTATTTTAAATGTGAAGCTAAAAAAAAAATAAATAATGTGGAACTAAAAAATATATTCATAATTACAAATTTTTTATTTTTTGAAGTATATGAATATAAAGAATTGACTCTGCCTCTGATTAACGGACAGGACACTTACAGAGAAAAAAGTCTATAAATAAATAACAAGAAATATTAAATTTATTTACTGGAGTTCTCAAGGTTGGCTTTTTGTCCGAAAAATTAACTTTATAAAAGTCTTGCTTAGACTTGCATGCTTTCTTCTCTCTCAGCAACTTCTTCATGTAAGATTATAGGATAATGCATAACGAATTATCATAAAATTATACTAAATGAATTATTACACTATTTCACCCAAACCCCCCCAAAAAAGGGATACTTTCATTTAAGAAAATAAATGTTCAGTCCCTTTAATTTCTCTCAATGAGACCAACTGAACATATGATCAGACTCCTGGGTGCATGTTCTTGAAATCTATCTAATTAGATAACTTGGCGGCGTTAAAATCGATATCGTCCAACCTTCCGATAACTTCATTTTTTTAAATTTAGTTGAAGCTAATAACTAATTCAGAACTCCATTAAGCGCCATATTACTACTTTATATCTCCCCATTCAACAATTTTACATTCTGTCATCTCTACTTTGACCACTCTGTATCAAAACCATTTTGAAACTGCCACACCGTACCTGCATAATAATGTGTATAATCTTCAAACCAAGACATCCATCTGTCTATGTATTTGCGCAATGGCATAATTTTATGTAAAATTATTCACGCGTAAGAGACTCGTTAAATTATTGATATTAAGAGAGAATCTTGAATAGTTGACACGAAATATATTAATTGGAATGTGGTACTGCTTTCTTTTCAGAGGGCAAGTCCGTCATTTCAAGTTTTTTCAGGGGGGGGGGGGAAGGGTCCAAACACAATGCAATTTCATCGGAAAACATTAAAAACCACGCCCACTTACACTGAAGTGACAAAAGTCATGGGATACCTCTTAATATCGTGTCGGCCCTCCTTTTGCCCGGCGAAGTGCAACAACTCGACGTGGCATGGACTCAACAAGTCGTTGGAAGTCTTCTGCAGGAATATTGAGCCATGCTGTCTCGATAGACGTCCATAATTGTGAAAGCGTTGATGGGGCAGGATTTTGGGCACGAACAGACCTCTCGATGGTGTCCCATAAATGCTCAATGGGATTCATGTCGGGCGATCTAGGTGGCCAAATCATTCGTTGGAATTGTCCAGAATTTTCTTCAAACCAATTGCGAACAGTTGTGGCCCGGTGACATGGCGCATTGTCATCCATAAAAATCCCATCGTTGTTTGGGTACATGAAGTCCATGAATGGCTGCAAGTGATCTCCAAGTAGCTGCACATAAGCATTTCCAGTCAATGTTCGGTCCAGTCGCACTAGAGGACCAAGTCCATGCCATGAAAAAACAGCCCACACCATTACGGAGCCACCACCAGCTTGAACAGTGCCTTGCTGACAGTTTGGGTCCATGGCTTCGTGGGATGAGATTTCTTACAATCTCATTATTTAATCATTTTTCTGCTACAATTGGTATGAATTAGTTTTATTTTAATTGCATCAGTTTTGATGTTTATATAATTTTAAATCAGTATGATTTTGTATCATCATGTCAAGTGCCACATTTATTTTGTCATATTCAGCAAATAAAAGATTAAATCCACATGTTTTCATTGAATTCATTTAGTGGCCCATTTATTACCTTCGATGGCCCATTCAACCCCATAGGTGGGGTTGAATGGGCAAAATTTCAAAATTTTATTTTCTATTATAATTCATTATAAACAGGTGCTAATCCAACTTTTATTACTTTTTTAGAGAGCCAGATAAGTAAAGTAACTAAAACACCAGTTTAGAGTTAAAACAAAGTGTTAGAAAAAATTACAAAAATTCAAAACCAAAAAGTGGCTCATTCATTACCACTCTCCCCTACTTTGTGATAAATTAGAATAAAAATAGATATTGAATTAACAAGAAATTAGTCCCGAATTAAATAGGGGTACTTTTGGATAACAATTGTTTTTGTTAGTTATGTGTTTTAAGAGCCTGAAATTCTTAATGCTTTTAACGTTTTCATCCGATAAAATAATTAGTCTAAAACACAACTTCTACTATCAAGTTTATTCCCTCAGCTTATTGTGCGTACAAATAAAATTTTGAAAACAATAATAAAGCCAATAGTTATAAAAGTAATATTAACACTTAAAAAAAAAAAAATAAACAAAGGACGAATAATTATTTTCGATACTAGTAGTGAAGCTACTAAGTTACTAACAACAACGAGCTAGGTATCATGTATGTATGTATGTATGTATGTATGTATGTATGTATGTATGTATTTATTTATGTATTTATTTATCTATTCATGTATGTATTTATTTATTTATTTATCTCTATACGTCTGTATGTATTTATTTATTTATTTTTTAATCTTTGCGTGCATGTATTTATTTATTTATCTGTATGCATGTATGTATTTATTTATTTGTCCATATATGTATGTCTGCATGTAAATATGTATTCACGTACGAGGTTCGACATACTCCTTGCCCCCTGCGATATCCAAAAGTCTTTGATAGCTTACATGCAGCGTTCCCAACTATTGGGTCATATACAGTGCAGCAATGTTAAAGGTATGCTAAATGCAGATACAACGATTAAATGTTAATTAACTACTTGTCTGTCATAGCTTCTGCAGTTTATTATAAAGGCAATAAATAATAAACAGTTAACATTAAGTTCAAATATATTTGCTTTTAGTTAACATTGAATGAATAGTTTTTTCTACAACCGTTCAAGCAACAATTTCTGAAAGTTTGAAAAAAAAACATTTTCAACCTTATTTTAGAATTCTTTGATGAAAATTACAATATTCTCAGCTGAAATGTTTTTTAACGTTGATATATTTCTTTTAGTTAAAAGTATTGTTATCAATATACGATAATTTGATATGATGATATAAATGTATTCTTAAAATTGGAAATTTTTACGTTTGACTAGTTTTTGAAATAAACAGTTCAAATAAACACTGATAATGATATAATTTTCCAAATCAATGAGTATATTTTATTTAATTTCCAAGATTTTAATAAAATTATTTAATTTTAATTTAAACTTTTTAGTAGCATAACCCATATGCAGAAATAAAAACAAGAAAATTATTCCCTTATTTAAAATTTCCTCTCTAAAAACAAGCCAAACATTTTTTGTTTAAATACAATTTAAGGAGAAAAAAACATTAAAATAAGACAAATATACTTTAAGCGGAGCCAGTTTTATCAAACACATATCTAGTAGTTAATGCTTGAAGCTAAAATAGAGAAAAAACTACAAGAACAATAATAAATTGCTCAACACTCATTAAAAGGTATAAAACCTTTTATAAGTATGTTTGAGTTTAAAGCAGCAAATCAAGCTCGTATCTTTAGTCGTCGGATACATTCTTTTATACTTGCGTCATTCTTAGCGGATGGTAAATAAAACTTAAATGTACGTTGTACTCGCGTATTACTTGTAAATATACTTAATGCAAATCTGTATAGTAATCATTCACTAAAAATGTAAGAAATGTGTTTTCAATCCCCTTTTACAATTCAAAACAGCATGCTACGAAACTCAAACATCTTTGGTGCCTTTAATCACTCATAGTGTGCCCAAACAGTATGTAAAGTTTTTTTTTCCATGTTTCTTATTTATTTGTACTGTTACTAAAGAAGTGCTCTTGAAGAAGATTAATTCATTTAGGCTACAAAAAAGGGATAAGAGATCCTTTTACTAGCAATATTTTTCACTTAAATACTATAGGGAAATTCCGTTTCAACGAAAAGCATATTTATAACACAGCTTGCAAAGACTACAAACATGTTTTACTCTTCTTCATAACACAGCTTGCAAAGACTACAAACATGTTTTACTCTTCTTCACAACACAGCTTGCAAAGACTACAAACATGCTTTACTCTTGTTTTGTAGCATGAATTTCATGAAGAAAATTGCTCCACTTTTACAAAACACAGACAAATATTGATATTATTATTTAAATCTACTTATATTAAAAACTGAGTATCTTTCTAACTATCTTTCTATCTTTCTTTCTATCTTTCTATGTCACGCTTATTTCTCCTGAACGGCAATGAATTGAAAGTCGAACCAGGTACCGATAGATAGGTAATTTTTCAGGCTTCATTAGTTTCAATCTATATGATTATACGATTTTAATTAGCGAAGATATCAATTAATAAGTAGTCAAGTTTAAAGCGATTAAGGCTAATAAATGATTAAATATGAAATCCACTCTTGCAAACCGTCGTTGCTATGAAACAGTTATAACAATGACAATGAGAATTTTGAATGAAGGCTTAACTAAATCAAACACGAAACTCATAAGCGGGACACTTACGTAGAATTTTTATCGCTAGCTACTGGTAATATTTTGAAACATTTATTTGTTGAAGAGCCATCTACTTATATTAAAAACTGAGTATCTATGTCTGCTTTTTTCCTTTGAGCGAGCTGAACTTACTGAAACTTTCCTCACCATCTTGAAGGCGTGAAGCATCTCAATAATTCGAATGATTTTTTTTATATAGGAAAAAAGTAAAGGCGTGAAGCGCCTGTAAGCGAGCCGCCTTGGCGGGGAGTAGTTTCTTTAAATTTTTTTCTCACTACTTTCAGGGCACGAAGTGCCCGTGCAACGCCGGGCCACGTGCGTGGTATGTCTTGAAATCGAATGAACATTAAATTATATCAAATAATATAACTTCAGAATAAGGTAAAAGTTAGAGAGGGGGGACGTTATGCATCAACATGCCGCAGGAAGCTAATCTAGCTGCCCTGGCAGCTAGTACTTTTATAAACTGATACATCTGCTGCCGTGGGAATGCCCGATTTATTAAAAATATGATAATGCTCAGTTTCTGTTTAAAGTTATCATAAGCTATTTTAATGAATGCTAATTCTTTTTCAACTGCATGATGTTGAATGTCAAATCTCTCAAAATACGGCAGTAAGATACATTTTAAACTTAATCTCTATCCAGTTATTATGTCCTTTTTGTGTAGAAATACCGAAACATTCAAATGATTTTAAAAGTAAAATTTTCTTGTTACATGAGCGTTAAGTGTGACAGAAAGGTTAATAAATTATGTATTTCTAAATCGTAAGTAGTTAACATATATTCCGATTTTTGTGAGAAGAAATAGTTTATATTCATCAAACTTTTAAAGCGTGAAACTGCAGGCTCAATAAGAACTAAGAGATTTATGAAGTTTATGATAAGGAAATCTCAAAATTATACAAAGAAAATACTTCCTTTAGTGCAAGATAAACTGAATCTAAAATCAAGAATACTGAGTATTTTTGAAATGCAGTAAAATTTAGGCAGAAGAAAAAATGTGTGACTGACTGCCGAATAAGAAAATATTCACTTCAAAATAATCTGAATTGATCAAAAAGAGTTTGAGCAGGTGACGATTTTTAGCAGTTATATTATAAATACTTCTATGTAGTCAAATGTTGGGTTTAAAAGAGGGAAAATGTTTTTTTTTTTTTAAACTAATTCCGGAAAAAAGTAAATGAACTAGAGTTGATCAAAGTGAGTGTATTTTTAACAGGAAGCATGAAAATAGAGTTACCTTAAAAGAGTGGTACAGTCATTTACAGGTTAAATTTAGAGCCAGGTCTGTTAAGTTTGCTCCACTTAAATTTGTTTTGTACATTTAATTAATTGTCAGTTAGAAGAACTTGACTAGAAACTAAGCTCGAAACTGGAAGACCGATTATAAGTAGCTAATATCCTAAACCGATATTTCTCAAGTTACTGTTTGAAAGTTATTTTTGAAGTTTTTGAAATGGCTTTACCTATATTTTAAAAATGTAATGTTGTGAAGTACAATGGGAAATGATTAAATATTTAGAGATGTGAATATTCTCTTCTAAAAACGAGCCTAAATTAAAACATTTTTAATTCCATTTTCGACACTGTAAAAAATTAATGTTGTTTTTATAGTATAATACAGCTAATTTATAGTACTAAAATGTAAAAATTGCTAATTTTACAGTAGTAAACTGTCAAATTGCTAATTTTACAGTAATAAACTATAAAGATGCTAATTTTGCAGTTTTTTACCGTAAATTTTACGGTTTTACTGTTGTTTTTACAGTATAATACAGCTAAATTTTACGGCAATAAACTGCAAAATTTCTAACTTTACTGTAAGAAACTGTTAAATTGCTAGTTTTACAGTTTATTACTATGCATTTTACAGTCTTAAATGGGAACCTCGGCTGCCAGTATTATATTGTAAAAACAACAGTTCATTTTTTGCAGTGCAATATTTCACTGATAGTTTTTATCTGCAGTGTAGTCAAGATTTCTTTTCCTGGATCAAAGACAGCCTTAGCCATTGATAATTGAATCGTTTTGTTTGATCAGGATTTTTCGATTTTTGAATAACGGAAACACGAATAGCGTGCAATTAGTTTTTTTGCAAAGCTTTGTAAGCAGTTCCATTATGATAAATGTATCTGTGATGATGTCTTTTTTTAAATTTCTTTGATGGAAAGTTTGATTATGTTCTTTATATTTTTCATTTTGTGCTGACCCTTACATTGATAGCCTGCTACTGCTCCGGTCTCCAATACTTCCAGTTCCTCGAAAGGAAAAATTAACCGAAAGATTGCCGTTTTTTCAGGTGAAGAACTATTCAAAAATGCAATATTGAAAGCCATAAAAACGGCTTAAAATAGATAGAGTAGAAAAATACTACACATTAATCAAAATTCATTGATCCTGCGGAAAGAACATTTTAATCACAGTACAAACCAAAGGCTAAAGAAAGCTTCAGTGCGCATGGAAAATGAAAATTCAAACTTACGTAAAACTTTTTAGAAGTATAGTGGTGTCAACAAGCCAATTACTTTTAACTTAAAATTAGCAGTATTTTAAAAATGAAATATTTTATATCGAACTTCGTGACGTTTATATCACTCTATTTTAAGTTGATCATTAGTTTCGGATTTATGGTGAATGTGAATATAATTTTCAAGTACTTCCTACTGACCGTGAAACATTAATTTACTGTATAGTAGCAAATCTAGTAGAATTTCTTACCTGTATCTCCAGAGCATGGTATGTTAACACGAGAGCAAGCAGGAATCCAGTTGAAACAGATATGACAGTTTTCAGGGCGATGGAAAACACTGATGCCTGAAACATAAGAAATGATTTTTAAAAAACTATGACACTTCAACTACAAATCAAATAAATGAGAAAGTATTTTAAATTATTTTTGTCCACATGATTATTTACTTGAAAGCTAGTTTATTATTTGGATGCATAGTTTCAAACTATTTAGTTATTTTTCAATTTCAAGGATTTCATTTATTTATTTTTTTGACTCTGCTTCATTTTTTTCTTCTGCGTATCCCATTCTAATACATTAATAGCGGTTTAGATAAATTATTTCTTAACTGGTAATTTATTAATTTTCATTAAAGAAAGAGGCAGGCTGGAGTATACGTAACCCCAACTCGTGCCCCCCTAACGTGCCCCTTAGTTATATTTCTCGTGTACTCCAAACCATTTAACAAATTGAAGTAAAAAAATGTCCATTATTTATTTATTTTCACACAACTGAAACTGTACTGTAAGTAAAATACACATAAAGAGTTCGTCTGAAACAATTTATAAAATCCGGACTTCTATACAATGCTAAGGTCATATATTGCTCTATACATTTTAAGTAAAATTGTTACCGACTGTGTATGAAGCCTAGTATTCTATTCAATTACGAAAATCACACTATTTCACATTTCCGGTAAATACCGCATTTGTGTCCACATTTTCACGGAAGAAAGAATTACAACAATGTCGAACTTATACATGTTTCATACACTGACAGCCAAACTTTGTTGCTGGCGGTCTATGAAACCTAACATTCCATACAATGCCAAAATTATAGATTGTTTCTTAAATTATTGGTAAAATTACAATACCAGTAGAATGAGAAACAGGGCATTCTATACTAGAATGCAGCTTAACTTGATACTAAGCGTCACTATGGGCGGAGCCAATAAGAGCTCACAAGCAGTCAGCGATCTCCTCTAATTCGCCAAGTAGGCTGTGACGTTTTATATAGCTCGTTTTTCATAGGCTAACGTCACGCTGACGTCACGATGTTGTTGTCAAGAAAGGTTGCAGTGTAGTACAGAGAATGTCTAATCTGGCTTTAAATAGAAATAAATGAATATATCGTTACCTCAGAGCGACCGTAAGACTTCTAATCCCAGAACCTGTTGTTCTGAGACAATGATACAGTTCACCCGATTATTCACGGAATAGGGTGCCACGTGTGTCGTGGATAATCCGAAAAAAGCATAAAATATGGGGTAAAGAAGATAAAAAATGTCTTTTGTTTTAAAATAATTGCTTTACACTTAAACTTGATATGTACAAACAGTGACGATAGGTGCAGCATAAGAAATCATTTGTATTTTAGGTTCTGAAGCATATAAAATCTATTAAAAAGTGGTACTTACAACAACGCAAAGTAAAAATAATTTTTTGGATGAAGTACACCGCACTTTTGGGTAAGAAATGTTCAGAAAAAACAAAATTTAATTCGTACTTTTTGGAAAAAATTAGTCGAGACCCTCGCGGATAATCCGCTCGAGGATGATCGAGAGTTTACTGTATATTGAATGGAATACTGTTTTACACCAAAGTATGGAATGCCGGTGGCACCCACTAGGCGTTCTATGAACTTCCCCGTAGGTCACCCACTCCCCCAAACGTGCTACTAAAAGGTAAGAAAGATGATTCTACTAAATGTAAACAAGTAAGAAATTTCGGAAATTAACGAGTTCTGATTGTGCTTTTAAAAACAAAAATATTTCAGAGCTGATGGTGTTTTTAAAGAAATCAGAATGCCTCGAAACTAATACTGCGGCCAAGAGTTGTTACAATGTAAGCATAAAGAAACTCTTGAAAGAGAACTTAATGAATATCATGGTTTAAAGCTCTGTATTTGTATACTCTTTCAAAAAGTCAAAATGAAAAATTTTGCCAGAAAGAGTAAGTAATAAGAGTAAATAAAAAGTTTGGCTTGTTTCATTAAAATCTTTGTTACAATACTTTTTTCATTTTTTGTTATGACTGTATTTAAATGATCCCTCTTTTGAAACAAACCTTTCACCGTATTTGTGTATTCTGAACTTCAAGCTGATCTATATTAATATAATACGGGCATGATCAAAATGTTTTTTTTTTTTCGAATAGTGCCTTCAAAATGGTAAACATTATTTTAAAAAAAATTAAATTCATCATACTTTCACACACCGAGCCTCTCTCATGCAGGCATGCACACACAAGAGATGATAAGTTTTCATCAAAAATATATCAACAGAAAAAGTATATGACGCAAATTCCAAGATGAAATGTATGTAAAACAGACAAATGAAATTAATTTCAAATTTTAATGACATTTAAGCGTCATTGATATTTTATTTCTTTCCTGAACATATCTCGAAGAAATGATCAAAACCAATAAAACTTGAGAAAGCGCAATAAATTTTATGAATTTAAATTTTAAAATTTGATTATCAGAGTTTAAGCTTTTATAGTTTGCTGAAGAAGGCAATTTTAAAAGCAAATGTTTACAGTTTCATCCAGTGCAATTTCTAGAGCGTTAGTTATTCTTAAAATATTCCATTCCTCTGGTGGGAATAATTCCTAAAGCTACGTCAGATGCAAATTAGCTACTTAATATTTGGTCTTGAATTTCATTTAGGAGATGAATTCAAAACTTGAGGCTCACGTCAACAAAGTTTATCTAAATTTACACAGCATCTTAAAATGTGGATTTGAAGCAACAAAGTTCATTTCCTTTAAAACACTGATAAAATGAAATATGTTTCTAAAATTGTTTAGCCGGTGCATTTTCGTGTAGTTTGTGATACGAATTAACACCATTCAACAAAAGCCCTAGTTAGGATCCCCAAGTGTACAATGTTACCTTAGCTATAGAAATGAGGTTCATGGATTTGGGAGAGCTACAAAGGAAAAATAATGTTTATTAAAAGTTTCATTCATAATACCTCATAGACATAGATGATTTAAACGCCTACATAATTTTACGCGTCAATTAGTCAACTCTCGATAACCCGTAGCCTTATATTCTGAATATTCTGCTATCACAAACTTTTTATTGGGTTCCAAACTCTTTAAAAGCTTGTAAAAACTTCCCATAACTTGAGCTACTAATAACTCGAAGGTTTTTTGCCGGTACGGATTAGTGAGATCTTGATAACTCGAAGCCTTATATTCTGAATATTTTCTTATCTCGAAGCTTTCATTCTGCCCCAAACTCATGAGAGGCTCGTAAAAACCCCACATAACTTGAACTACCAATAACTCGAAGGTTTTAACCGGTGCAAATTAGTAAACTCTTGATGATTCAAAACCTTATAACATGAATATTTTCTCATCTCGAAAATTTCATTGCGCCTCTAATTCTTGAAAAGTATTAAAAGCTTTCCATATTTTGAACAACCAATAGTTCAAAGGCTTTAATCGGTCAACTGAGACCTCGAGGTATCAAAAGTTGATTGTAATTTAAAAATGTGCTTTAAAAAACCGTTTTCAAATGTATTGTCATGCTATTTTTCAAAAAAAGTAACCAGCATCTTGAAAAAATTTGATAACACGTCTATTGGAATTTTTGAAATATTCGCTAAATGTATTTTTTTTAATATACACTGCTCGACATTGAAAATGCAACACAAAGAAGGAGTAGTCAGAAATTCATGCAAATTTTACCGTAGACGCACGTCACTGAGTTATGCAAATGATATGAAATGCGCAGCTCTCCGACACACGTGAAGTAAGATATAAGAGAATGAAGTTGAAAAGTGGGCTATGTTCATGTTGGTTTTTCTGCCAGACTAATTATCGGAGAAATTTGGTTTTTGTCTCGAAGGATACGTGTGATAGGAGGAAATGCCACGCCGATAAGACACTTCCAGCATATAGACGACTTTACAAGGGGTATGGTGATCGGACTGAGAATGGGAGGTTGGTCCATACGTCAAACTGCAGCTGATACCCACATGGATGCAAGCACTGTGCATCGGCTGTGTCGGAGATGGTTGGAAAGAGGAAATGTAGCCACATTGAGGGGTGCAGGTGCAGCCAGAGTGACGTCAGACCGCTTGGATCGACGGAATCACCGACAAGCTGTGGCGGACCCGCAAGTCACTTGTACGTCGATTCTGCAGCACGTGCAAGGTACCCTGGATGTTCCTGTGTCGACCAGAACCATTTCCCGTCGATTGGCTGCACGTGGCCTGCAATCACGGCGCCCGCTAAGAAGACTGCCATTGACCTCACAGCACAGACTCCAACGTTTGGAATGGTGCCGGACCAGAGCGACGTGGATGGCAGAATGGCAAACCGTAGTGTTCTCAGATGAATCCCGCTTCTGTTTGTCCAGCGATAGTCATCGCATACGTGTGTGGCGTCGACGTGGAGAAAGATCGAATCCGGCAGTAACTGTGGAACGCCCCACAGCGCGACAACGTGGCATAATGGTTTGGGGCGCTATTGCATACAATTCCGTATCACCTCTAGTTCGTATTCGGGACACTACGACGGCCCAACGACATGTAGATAATGTACTGCGGCCGGTGGCAATCCCCTACCTTCAGGGTCTGCCAAATGCAATTTTTCAACAGGATAACGCCCGGCCTCACAGTGCTCGAATCAGCCAACATGCTCTACGAGGTGTAAAGATGCTTTCCTGGCCACCATACTCTCCTGACTTGTCACCAATCGAACATGTGTGGGACGTGATTGGACGCTGTTTGCAGAACCTGTCACTGCCTCGTTCAGAGGACGAACTGTGGCAAAAAAGGTGCCATCCCTCAGGACACCATCCTCAGGCTTATTGACTCCATGCCTAGACGTGTTTCTTCGTGCATCGCTGTCCGCGGTGGTCCTACTTCTTACTGAGCCGACGCCGTCCTCGCTCTAAATTTTGCTTATTTATTTTGAAATAAATATCACTTATTGTTCCATGCTGTCTCTGTCTTCTTACCAAATTTCATCAATTTCTGACCACTTCTTCTTGGTGTTGCATTTTCAATGTCGAGCAGTGTAAGTAACATCAAGCATTCTAAAAGATTAAATTCAAAATGGTGTACATCATTTCGTTTTCTGCCACCTTTTATTTCATCCTTAAGATTATTTTAAGAAATCTACCACACTATTGTGCAGTACATTGCTTTTTTAATATATTTCATTTCCTCAGAATTATTTACACTCCTACAGTATTTTCATGGATAGTAAATAAACCCTATATATATATATATATATATATATATATATATATATATATATATATATATTAGAGATGGAACGAAGCGGCATTTGGCCGAAGCGCCGAATACCGAAGCTTCGGCTGGCGCACATATTGAAGTTTTTGGATTAAATGCATAATAAATGCGTAGAGTTTTATACTTTTCTCCATATGTTTTAATATTCTTAATTCTTAGCGTTACACAATATTTTCAGCTTACTGTAGCATTCTTAAATTGATTTCATTAATTAAAGTTTATTTTTATTTTGGTTGTTTTTATTTTAATGTTCTTAGTATTACGCAACATTTTCAGCTTACTGAGTCATTCTTAAATTAATTTCACTAATTAAAAGTTTTCTTGTTTTGTTTTGCTTTGTACTGCTAGTACAAGAAAAGACATTACTATTTTTGTATTGCAAATTAGTAGTAGGAAGCTCTACTTGGAACATGAAAAGCTCAGTCTGCATTTCAGTTGATGTTTTATAATAAAACAACTGATATGATCACGTATTATACCATAGAACTACCCAATCTACTACTATTTACGTTGTGTTATATATTATAAATACCTTAATATTCTTAATGCAAAATGCTTCAGTTTTTGATGAATTCAAAAAAATAGTATCATGCATTCTTTTTTACTTGGCTTTCATTTGGTATTTATTTTAAGAGGATTATTTAATAATGTCACAAGTTCAAAGAAACTATTCATTCCAAGGTTGAGTTTTGGAAATTACAAGCAATGAACCACAAGTAATAGAACTTTCGTTGCCTAAAGAAAAAGAGCTAGAACTGTACATGAACAAGCCACTCTTAAATAGGAAAAATTGCCCACTGAATTGGTGGATGGAAAATAAGACATTTTTTCCAGGATTATCAGAATTGGCCAAACGCTACTTATCTGCTCCAGGTAGCAGTGTATACAGTGAAAGAACATTTTCCGAAGCTGGTAATGTATACGAGAAGAAAAGAAGCAGGATTCTGCCTAAAAATGCTGAGACATTGGTTTTTTTGCATCATAATTCTAAGTTGTGTGACAAATGAGCAGGTATTATTCTATTAATTCAAGAATAAATGACGAATCTTTTTTAAAGTTAATCAACTAATCAGAATTTATTCTTTTTTAATTATAAATACTTAAAATGCGGATCTTGGGTGGATGTGTGCTACTAATGGACTGGACCCCTTCCTCATATTTTGATTTATACAAAAATAAATAAATAAGATGTAGCTTTAAGTTATGTATTAACTATTACTTATTTGTTTTACTATATCCTGATTTTGTTGTTTAGAATCTTGATCAATGAAATACATAATAAGTTAATATATGTTGATAGATTAATGCATCTCTTTAAAAAAACTGAAATTGTGTACCTATAAATTTCAAAAAATATAAAATTTTAAAAGAAAGTAATTCAGGATGCATAATAGTTGCACATCTGCCCTTGTACACATAAGAACCATTACCATTGTTCAAAGTTTCAAAGCTAGAAATCATTGAAAAATACTCAATGCAGTATATTTATATAGCTTTTATTTTAAAACTAAAGTTTTTTTGAACAAATATAACGAAATGTAATATTTAAACGAACATATTGTTAATAAATATTTTATTAATTATTGAATGCATTCTGGCTTCAAATGTTCAATACGCACATATTTTTAATTGAATATAAATTTCTATTATGCTTTATCATGAGGAAGAATTTTGAGTTGATAAAATATTTTTGGAAAAAAAAAATAGAACCGACTTCAGTTGGAAATTGCTCTAAAAAGTAAAAAATAATTTTTTTTCTTTGAACACCATCGAAACTACTTTTAAACATAAGTTTTGAAGTCGGCGCAAAAACGATAGGTAAAATGATATTTAACCATTTTTTTCCAACATTTTTTCAAAGAAACCATTGAAAATTAAAAGCAGAATATTTGTACCATTACACGAATGTGTGGTAATCAATGAAATGAATCCATTAAAATTTATATTTATAGTTGAATTGTAGTTGCGTATGATTCTATACATTGTTTTTGCGCCGACTTCAAAACTTATGTTTAAAAGTAGTTTCGATGGTGTTCAAAGAAAAAAATTATTTTTTACTTTTTAGAGCAATTTCCAACTGAAGTCGGTTCTATTTTTTTTTCCAAAAATATTTTATTTCATTCTTTTTAGTGTAAATGCACTTAAAATAATCAAAATATAGTTAAAAAACCATGCAGCTGTTCAAAAAACTTGCAGACCTGGACTCGATCTCATTCCATCAGGAACTTCAAACCGACGCTTTTAACCACTTGACCATCGGGTCGCTCATTGAAGTAAGGATTTACGATAGCAGATATTGTTTTTAAATAACATGAAATTTTAGTTTTTTGATCATAACTTTTTTTCTAGTGAACAAATATCGTCATATGAATACATGGTACCTAAGTTAACCATCTCCTATCGATTTAAAAAAAATCGTCCAAATCGGTTCAGTAGATCAGATGTTATGTGCGAACAAACAGACAAAAAAACATACGCTTTGAATTGAAAACCTCCTCCTTTTTTGAAGTCGGTTAAAAATTGAAAGTAAAAGTAAGTAATTTGAATTGTGGGAGAAGGAGTTAGAGTAAGACTTGGAAAATTGGGTGCAAGTTTTTGCTTTTCATGGAAAATAATTTTCAACTAAAATGGACTCTTTAGCTTTTTTCAAACACCACAAATCAAAATCTTATTTTTTTAAAAATGTGTGTCACTTTAATGATCGTTCATACCCCCCCCCCCCCTCGTAGAGCAAAAAAACATTACACAGCAGATTTTTCCCAATAACTCAACACTCATGGTGTTTGATATATTTTATTTGTTTGTAATGATGTTTTTTAGTCACATCCAATATGAAAATCACAAAAAAACAGTTACTTTAATTTTTAACATATATTTATCATCTTCAGAATTTTTGACTTTTAATTTTACCTTGAATTTGACGTAAATGCAAGGTATAAAATACAGAATTTTATAAAGGTACAAAAATTAACATAATATAATTGATTGTGTATATAATTTTTGAAAAAATAATATAGGTGCCGCAAATCAAAAACCATTTATTGCCACAATCGATTCAAAGCCCCCAAAAATGGCGCAAACGTCCATAAGAAAATTCTACAGCATCGAAGGACCCCATTGCCAATTTTAACAAAGATCCGACCAAAACTGTCATTTTGTACCATAAAAAAATGTGGGGCATATTCCCATGGGAGGATGTACCTGCATAAGGACATTACAATCATTAAAATAATTTAAAAAAAAAAAAAAAAACATGCAGCTATTCGAAAAAATCCTTGCAGACCTGGACTCGATCTCATTCCATCAGGAGCTTCAACCTGACGCGCATAACAACTTGACCATCGGGTCGCTCATTGAAGTAAGGATTTACGATAACAGATATTGTTTTAAATGACATGAAATTTTAGTTTTTCGATCATAACTTTTTTTCTAGTGAACAAATATCGTCATATGAATACATGGTACCTAAGTTACACCTTCTCCTATCGATTAAAAAAAAATTGTCCAAATCGGTTCAGTAGATCAGATGTTATGTGCGAACAAACAAAAAAAAAAAAGTATACGCTTTGAATTGAGAACCTCCTCCTTTTTCGAAGTCGGTTAAAAATACTATCTTATATGATAATAATTGTAACAGAAAATTTGCTGCATAAATTTCAGGCCGAAGCGGCCGAATCACAACTCATGCTTCGGCCAGACCGAAGCTTCGGCAAAATGGCCGAAGCTTCGGCTCGGCCGAAGCTTCGTTCCATCTCTAATATATATATATATATATATAGCAGTACCTTTTCTCATACTTATATTATACTCTCCAGTTATTTCAACAAATAAAGTTCTAGTTCAAAACCAGTTCTTATAATTTTGGAATTACTATTTCTCACACAGCTCAATTTCCAATGAGATGATAAAAAATCTTTACTAATTCCTAGGCACACAAAGCCAACATCTGGTGCTTTACCACGTGCATGTGTACCTACTTCAAACTTTACTGTAATTAATTTGCTTTTTTTTTCAAACATTAAATAGGTACAGCAGAAGACTACATTTTATTATGTTTGACTAGAAAACAGTTTACTAAAGGTACTAAGATTATATAAAATAGCTGAACAACCTCTGACCCTGATTGCGGATCTTATGTTAAAAATGAATATGTCTGGTCATAAAGCATTTTAAATCTAATTACATTTAATTGTTTTTTAGAGGATATGGTGAACACGAAAAAGGAAAATAATCCTTTCTAGTAAAATTTTGTCAGTCGTAAAAGAGTAATAAAGAAGGAAAATTGAAAACTCTTATACTAAAATTAATTACAAATATTTTAATTGTTAACAAATAGAAATTGGCAACAGATAAGTATTTTAGGTCATTGAATCTTCATTCCTCGTCGGCCAATAATGATATCGCTTTCAAATTCTGTAGATTTGAGCCTTAGCCGCATTTGCTAAAAAACGTTATGATTCGAGTCCTATTTTACATGGAAGTTCCAAACACTTCTTATCAGAAGCAGATCTTTTTTTCTTTCTTTTGGTACTATTGTTTTAAAGTTTCCTTATATTTTCACTTTAAAAATTACAAAAAAAAAAACATTTTAAAAGCATTTAGTTATTATCTTAGTTAATTAATGTCATCCAAAAACGCTACCTAGCTAAGAACACCCTTGGAGCCTTCGATCACTTCACCTTACAAAAAAAAAAAAAAAAAAAAAAAACAGAAAAACAATCAAAATAGGCCTGTCCGTTTAGGCTGTACGGGGCCACAGACCGATACGCATATCGTCAGATACACAGACACGACAAACTTATAACTCCTCCCTTCCTTGTTGCATCAAGATTTAAAAATGGTTACTACAAAATAGTGAAGGGAAATGACTGTATTTTATGCAGAAACTTTTTCAAACTCTCTAAGTACCATTTACGGCTATGCAAAAATGTGAAGAATAGCATTAAATTAAGAAAGTAAATTAATTATGTTCCTTTGTTAAAGCTTTTTTTTTTAGTTTAAGTCGAAAGGAAGGAGGGAAAACTTAAACATTTCTTTTGAATTTACGTGAAGTCAAACACAAGAGCTGTAACTCCCGCGTATGTGCAATGAATAAAAAAATTCTCATCATTGTTTGCAAAATCGATTTCTTTTTAAACAAAAGGGTTCATTAATTTATTACTTCCTGGAAGGACTCTTGACTTATTTCGGGCAAAATATTATTAGTTAAATCTCCAATTATAGTAGATTCCATTAAGGGAGTTAACTATGTCAACACCATAAACTGGACGCAAATAAATTTTGCTCTGATTAAACCTGTATTCGAACAAATTTTTTAAGTCTTGAAAATTAGAAATCACTTACTCATTAATTTTTCCTTCCGGTGAAATGAGAAAAAAAAGGATTTATATTTTTAAATGCATGATGTCTCGAAGAGGGATGCTTAACAACCCGCCGTTTCTTTTCTTTTTTTTTCTTTTTTAAAAATTGTAATAGTTTTATCTTTCAACAAAAAATAACAACAGCTTAAACTACTGTCTGATCTTCAGTAAAACCTTCTGCACATTTACTCATGGAGTCAGGTCTTCTTTGATGTTAGCAAAATAGGGGTGTTAGGTAAGATAACAATAAGTTGAAGAATAATAAAAAGCATTCTGAACCGTATCAAACAATGTGGAACAATGCTAATTTCAAATACATAGTTCAGTTGAATATGTCAAAAGGATATAGCAAATGCAAGTTTTAAATGGACACTTCGGTAAGTTATCTCCACAACCTATCTACCCTTTTTAAGTGGAACTGTTCGCGGGTGCTAGGAGCGGTTTTCATAGACAGACAGTAATGTTGTTTTCCTGTTTACGACGTGTTCCAAATGTCTATGTTTTTCAATTCTTCTTCGATACTCTTTTTTATGGTATAAATTTTCCTTTCCGAACTTGGCACACCAACGGCACTCTCTTCTTACACTGATCGGTAGGGCATTGAAATCGTGAATGGAAGGTCCGGGGTTCGATGCCCACCCATCGAAGATTCTCTGTGTTCGCCACTGGTGAATGGACACTTCAAATATGTTGCGGTCTCAAAGTCTTCCAAGTTCCCATTCCAATCGGGGGACGACTTCACTTTGGGAAACGGTGGGGTGGTACCCTCCCTCCGCACGAGGGGGCAGAGCTAAAGGAGAGGGGATCGGTTGAGCCTAGCGCTTCTCCGAGAACATCTCCGGGCTCTGCTAATTAGCTTCGGCTAGTGTACCCGTACCGAACGCTTCCCTCATCACAAGCGGATGTTTGGCCAGAATCTGTATCTGGACAGCGGCTCTTGTGGTGGTAAATTAAGTAGGCGATGGGCACCACCGGACCAGATTTGTATCTGAATCCACGGTGTCTAGAGTCGTAAGTGGTTGGAATGTGTTGTTTGGACGAGAGGTCCCCTAACTTCGGTTAGTCCCCTGAGAAGCCTGCGGGTAGTGCAGGGCGGGGGGCCTCGTTGAGTACCTCTTAATGTGATGGATCAGGGGTTGCTGGGCTCCTGTGTTGAATCAAAAAACAGAGTTGTCATCACTACCCCACACAACCGATTAAACTACATGTAGTCGGTAAGTATAGGGCCCACTGAGTGCAGTGGAATAGCACCCTCCTCGTTAACTGCTTGAAATTCGGAAGCCGCTTTCGTGGCTTAAGCACCTTGATTAAAGGCAAAAAGAAACTGATTTCGAAAATGCTCCTTTTTGTCCCTGCAATTAAATGTCTAAAAAATGAATTCCGACAAAATATATAAATAAATAACTAAAATACTACTTTGTGGAGCAAAATATTTTCTTCCAAAATTCTCAAAACATGATGCGAAACATTTTTTTTTCTTTTGAACAATCAATTTAAAAAAAGAAAAAAAAAAAAAACAACGGGAACTAATGCAACATCTAAATCTGATTCTCAACGGGGAAGATTCCGTCCCCAGTAAGCGGTGGGATCATTTGGGGGAGATGAACATGTTTTGGGCGATAGGGGGGCGGTGGACATATTTTGGGCGGTAAGGAAGCGGGAGGTATATTTTGAAATGTGTTTGCAAGGACATGTTTTGGGCGGAGACGGTAGGAAATTCTCTCCTCTTACATTGCCAAATACAGCTTTAAAAGTTAATTTCTGTGGATATTCCACCCGAACTCTAATCCTTTTCCTCACGTCATCAGAGATAACCTAAAATTCGCTTATAGCACTTTAATTAAAAAAGTTTTTGAATATTAGCCCCGCTTTAATAGCGTAACTATCTAAAAGAGACTAAAATTGTGTCTTTAAGATATCCGTTTGGAAAATTGTTAGAATAGGAGTTCTGAATCCCCGTCCCCCTCCTTCCCTGCTTACCTAATTTAGATGGCCAAAAAAGAGCTAAAAATTGTATTTTTAAAACTTCACTTTTAAAAATCTTCCGGGTTAAAGATACAGAACGACCATTTATCTAACCACACAACTAAAATTTTTGCTTTTTAGACATTTTCGTAGTAGAGCTATCGAAATCTTCATTCTAGAGAAATGCCTAATGATTTTCAAAAATGATTACGAGAGGGAATCGTACGGGGAAAGTACCCGTCCTCTTTTTTTCTAATCGTGACCAAATCGAGCCTAAAATTGCGTTTTCAGGAGGTCAGTTTCTAAAAATGTCTAGGAGAGAAATAAATGACTTGACCGTCGTTTTGGGCCGTTAGCGCATTTCCCTAACAACAGCTGCTCACTCTTGGTTTCCAGAGACACCCTGAAGCTGCCGTAACATGCAAGGGTTACAGGGTAAACCTTTTCCTCACGAATTTTTGAGATTCTGCGCAATCCTGATTTTTGATGCCTAATTTTTGAGGATGGCGAAAGAAGATTTAAATCATGCTCCAAATGGGACGTTTTCCCCTTCTCTCTCCATAAATCTCCCTGTTTCTCCCCAAAATAGGTCACTTATTAAATGGACTCCTTTTTGGCACTTGATTGCTTCTCATACACAGCTTTTTATGGGAAAAACTTGCCTCCGCTTAAGAAAAAATCTCACGAAGAATAAAAAAACTTTATCAGCATACATTTTTTACTCTATGGTCATTTTTCAACATTCCGTTTGAGCAAAATTATGGAGTTAAACCAGTCAAGAATACTGCTTTACCTCGTCTCCTCGCTTCCAGTTTTACGTCGGTTCGCAAAAGGGGCGTTGAAAACATGTTCAGTCCTGAAGAGGACGGTTGCAGTAAAAAGGTTGAGAACCACTGATCTAAATATTAATAAAAAATCACAGGCAAAAATGTGCAGCAATTAACAGGCCAATAAAAAGTTGATAAATGATTTTCAATCCCATTAATGTTTGATTAATCATTCCGACGGTGTAATCTTTTATTTATTATATCAAATGCACGTGAGAAAAAATATTGATACGTTGTTCCACTAGGAGGTGCAAATTCGTATTCTAATTTTACTCAATCTCCTCACTCGTTAGCAGATGGGGAAAAAATAAATATTGATTTCATTTTCGTACATAAGGAAAAAAAAACTACAGAAAAAGCTAAAATCAGTTTAAAATTGCTGAATCATACTCATAAAATAAAAATACACTGCTCAAAACAATTAAAGGATATTGAATTTTGGGTTGATTTTGCACCTAAATACCATTTTGGTTGATTGATACATTATCGACTACACGTAGTAAGCTATAAGAGATAAAAATTACATTAGTTTGGCAGAAAAAAATGTTTTTTATTCAGCTTTTAGGTATAAAATGGGGAAAAAAAGAAAAAAAAAAACGCATTTTCTGAAAATGAGAAAAACAAATACAAAAAATCTGGTATGGACCCCACACTACTTCCTTTTACGTGTTAATTTCTTAGTAGTTGCCTTAAGTGTTAAAAAAAAAGTGCTTGGAGTGAGCAAGGTAACAATTCAAATATTTGCTCCCCTAATCTGCCACGAAACAATGCAAAAAATATTTTACAATGGTTAATTTTCTAAATATTGCTGATTTTAATATCATTCAGTGAATTTTTCGCAAAATATCGCCAATAGCGCTAAGTTGAACCCAAATTCAAAAATTTAATTTTTTCGCCAAATTTGTCGCCAACTTGGCGATATATCGCCAAGTTGGCGTCAAACACTTGGCGACCAAAAGCATTGCGACATATCGCCAAGTGGTCGCGCCAATTCACATCACTTGAGTTTGCATTGAAATTAACACTGATTTACCCCAAAAAAGGGGTAAAACACCCCCTTGGGAAAATTCGAATGCAACCACAAGAGGAGGTGCACAACTAGGCCATCCTCAGAGCCTACATACCAAGCTAGAAGTTTCTAAGGCATATAATTTTTGAATTATGCGAGACACATCCGCACATACATCCGCACATACATATGCACACACATCCGCACATACGTACATACAGACGTCACGAGAAAACTCGTCGTAATTAACTCGGGGGTGGTTGAAAAGGATTTTTCGGCTGCTTATATGTTGGTAGGTACATATGCACGTGCTGACAGGTCGTAAAAACTACTGAACATTCATTCGGGGGTGAGCAAAATCAAAATTTAGACTCACATTTGAGGGATTTTTTTTTCGCGATCATAATACTTCCTTTACTACGTAAAAGGAAGTATAAAAGGGTTTCCTTTGAAGAAAACCACTTTAGTAAAGGGTATATTTTCAATGGAAAGCTAGCAGTGTTAAACACCTCTGAGACATAGACTCAATAAGGGTATTAATGAGGGGCTGGGTTATTGTACCTCACTCCACGCTCTTTCGAGTGTCTGGAGGTTATAGGCGTTCACCCAACCGTCCTCCTAGGATGTCCCAAACATGCTGTATTGGGTTCATGTCCTGAGAACACGCTGGCCATTCCATACGTACGGCTTTTTCTTCAAAAAGAATATCATTCACCAAATTAGCACTATGTGGCCTACAATTGTCGTCCATTAAAATGAAGTCATCTCCAATTGCTGCAGCGTAAGGGACGACGATAGGTCTGAGGATCTCATCCCTATATCGATGATCAGTCAAAGTTCCATTTCGGAAGATATGGAGGTTGGTCCGACCATCAATGGAAATGCCGGCGTATACCATCACACCTTCACCACCAAATCTGACACTTTCGCGCACAAATGTTGGATTATTTCTTGTGCCACGTTCCCTCCAGATGAAAACCCGCCTATTATCCTCCAGGATGAAGGGAAAAACGGGACTCATCAGAGAACAGGATATTGCACCACTCATTTCTTTCCCAACTAACGTGCTCCGTTGCCCACTCTCTGCGGGCACGACGGTAACTTGCACTTAATCTGACACACACCAGTGGTCGAGGGGCATACATGCCAACTGCGTGGAGTCGATTTCGGAGAGTTTGTGTCGAAACACGGGTGCCAGTAGCCGAGCAAAGTTGTTGTTGCAGTTGAGTGGCACTCATATTTCGGTGCCTCCGAGCCGATAAAGCTAAATAGCGGTCTTCATTGTACGTTGTAGCCGGTCTACGTCCTTGTCCTGATCTGTGGTCACCACTTTCAATCTCTAGAAAACGGTTCCAGACCAAGGAAACTACACTTTGAGAAGCTTCAATGGCTTTCGCTACCTCGGCTTGCGTCTGGCTTCCCTCTAGTATTGGTCAAATGTCTTCGTTGAGACATGGCACACATCGGAAAAATGCTCGTACAGAACGTCGATCATTCGTTCTTATCGCCTTATCTTATAGTAAAGTGAGAGTGAAATTTCATTTGCTGCCGCTAAAGAGCCGTTTTCGACTTCAAACTCAAAATTTGCATACTATGAAGTTTGAAAATGAGCAAAATTTACATTTGTAACCCTCTTCTTCCCTTTTACGCAAAAAAAAATGTTAATAAATGTTTAAACCTATTTTTTGACTGTGGCACTCTAGTTTTTTTTTTTTTTTTTTTAATAAGAGTTGATCAAGAGTGTTCTGTGCTAGGTAGCGTCTTCGGATGATATTAAGTAACGAAAATATTAATTGAAACATTTAAAACATTTTCATGATTTTTGATGCGAAAACATGCTTAAAAATATAAAACAATAGCAAAAAAAGAATTAAAAAAAATTCAGCGTCTGAAAGAATGTGTTTGGAACTTCCATGTTACAAAGAACTTGAATTATAATGTTTTTTTAGCAAATGCAGCTAAGCCTTCATTTACGCCATTGGAAACCGATGTCATTGTTGGCAGAAGAGGAAAGAAAACTTAATGATTTAGAATGTTTATCAGTCGCCAGTTTATATTTGTTAGCAGTTAAAATACTTGTCATTTATTTAAGTACAATGATTTTAAAGGGATTTTCAAATTTCCCTCTTGATTCCGCCTTTGCGACTAATACATTTTACTAGTAAGGATTGTCGTTCTTTTCCAAGTTTACCATGTTCTTTCGGAAACAATCGTACGTTGCAAAAAATGAACGGTTGTTTTTTAAAAAATAATACTGACAACCGAGGTTCCAATTTGAAACTATAAAATGCACAGCAATAAAGTGTAAAACTTGCAATTTTACCGTTTCTTACTGTAAAGTAAGAAGTTTATTGCCGTAAAATTCAGCTGAATTATACTGTTAAAACAACAGTATAATACTGGCATCGGAGGTTTCAGTTTAAAACTGTAAAATGCATGGTAATAAATTGTTAAATTAGCAATTTTACAGTTCATAACTCTTAAAATTGACAGTTTTAGTTTAGTACTGTAAAAGTAGCAATTTTACAGCTTATTACCATAAAGTTACATTCGTTTTAATATCCAATCGGTAATCAAGGTCGGAGTTTTTTAAATTTTTATTTAATCTTAGTACTTGGGTTTTATGTTCTGTACAGATTTATGAATGAACGCAAAACGTTAAGATTAATTAAAGATGCATTTGCTCAAGTATCCAAACCTTACAGATGATGGAGAATTTCAGCTTGCTTTAAATGTATTGAAAAAGATGCCTCTGCCTAACATATACTTCAGAAGGTGTCTCTCCTGATCATCAATCACCACTCTGGGAACTTCTGTTTGGAGATTCCGTTAAGGGCAATAAATAAGAGCGGGGATGTCAATTTATTTATCGAAAAACCAAAATTCTCGTGACCCACATTAGATTTTCCTTCGCATATTGCAGCTTCCTATTTGATGGATGAGTATCATTGAAAAGCAGAAGGGATATAAACTTATTTCTTTTTACAAGTATGATTTTGTGCAATCATCTCATATCAATTTCAAAATTTAACTTATTAATTGCTTATTAAATCATTTTATCTGAATAAATTACTGCTGTTGGAGTTAGTCTCTTATTTATTTCTAATGTAATATGGAAAGATAAATATTATTTCTTAAAAGTTGCAGTTTGTGGGAATATTGAGCTGAAATAATTTCCAGTATTTCAGTAATTTTCTGTGACACATTTGAAGCACCGATTGGCAAAGTGATGTAACTGTCAAAAGTAAACATTTTGAGAAAAAAATAGTTCAAATGGTAGAAAAAACTGATCTGTTTTGGAAGAAAGAGATGATATTCTTATCACTGCTTTATTTGAAAACTATATTCATTTATTTAGTTATTTATTTTTGACAATGTGATACGTTATTTAATAATAGGCAATAGTTTATTCCCCAGAGAGTAACTAGAGAGAGGAGAGGCATTAGTATGGATGAATAGCCATTATCACGACAATTTCGACGTCCTGTTTTCTCACCAGGTGGAAGCCTCTAGGCTCTCTTAAGTACAAAACTGCACTACGAATTTTTTTCTGAGAGTATTTGAAGCCAAACGAATGCTTAAGATATATTTCCTATAATTTTTAATCACATGCGATACGGATGCTGCCGATTTTCAAAATCTTTAAAATCCATCAACTGGAAACAGATTTGAATTTGAGACTTTGGGCGTACGAAGCCAGCCCCTTCCCACTACACCACTCTGCTAACTGGTTTAAATTTAACCCGAGATCAAACAAGGCAACGGCTGAAGTTCTACTGTTAAATTTACGTAGTAGAACGTTTATTGTATGTTATTTATCTCGATTGGACCGGTAAGGTATGTTTTACGTCTAAAATGTGCTAATATGTGATACATATTACAGGTATGGGAAAATTCTCACTATAAAATGTATTGCTTACATAATAAAACGTACTAAAATAGCATTATTTCATTTCTCTTACTCTACGTAACACACTTTCCAATTATACTGTACTTTCCAATTATATAAGTACAACTGCCAAAAGTTGTGACTCAGTAAACTATCTTCATGGATTCAACATTATCAATTACCACTAAGACTTGCAAACCGAGCGGTCGAAACAATAAAACATTCTTTTGTTAGTACAGAATTTTTACAGTATTCTTTACAAATACAGCAACAAAGCAGTTCGTTAGCATTGTGCTTATTTTACAGTTGCTTAAAATATTTTTTTAATTGAGCAGCTTATTATTATAGGCACAACAAAAATTGTGTTAATTGGAAAAACACGTTGCATTTTCAGGAGTTCGTTTTTTCTAATTTCTTGATTGCTTCCAGATTTATATTGACATTTATGTAACACTCTTAATGGTATCACTATTTTCTTGCAACAATCATTCTATTTACTAAACTCAACAAGAGAAAACAACAAATTGGCTCAGTAATGCATTTAACCCTGCCAAATTATCAACAGTAAAGTGCTTGTGACGTTTAGAGTAACCGTCAAGGTTCTCCTCACATCCAAAGGAAGGACCATCGATTATTTCTGGGTTATTGATGTGATAGTTAGCGTTGCCTTTAGCAAATGTTAGTTCAGTAGGCTAAAGGAAAGGGCAACCGTTTATTGTAAGGCTGAACTCCTTCCGCACAATAGGCCCCGTCTACCGTTAATTACTTCTATCAACCTTTGTGTTCAAACTGAAATCTGAGAGCTTAAACGCAGTTTCTTTCAGAAGGATTCCTTTTTAATTTGATATATGTGACAGTTACGTGAAACTAGACTAGAAAACGTTTTTATACTCATTGCATGTAACATTCTACATGTTAGACTTGCATGTAGAGAAGCTGTGTCTCTCCGTTTTAGGCATATAATTGTGTTTATGAAAAAAATGAACTATCGTAATTCCATGGTTTCAGAATAATATGGCCAAATTTTTCACTGAAATGTTTTACTGTCTTCCAATACTGTTGCTCAAGTTCAACAAAATAAGGCAAAAACAACATTAGGGTGAGTTCTGGTAAGTGCGTCCACTGGGAATTATATGAACACTATCCTGAAATGGCTTCTGCAACACATCGACTATGTTAGATAACTGTCTAATGATAATTTCAATGGGTAGAAGTCAGGCCTGGATTCAATAGACGAAACACAATCAGAGACAACTTAAATGTCTTCAAAAAAACTCTAAAGTAAAGATTAAAGATTAAAGAGATGATTTTGTTTTAGTTTCTCTTGTAGTCATACCAAGCAATTGAAGTGAAGAAATGCAAGTTGTTTCTTTTGAGTAATAGCTACTATTAACATACATGGGGTATTTTGATCAAATACTCTAACTAAAATTTGTCTATATGACGGTACACACTTTCCCTTTCTTTAAAGTAAGGTGGGGGTAAGTGCGTACCATTATGATGGGGCAAGTGCGTACCACTATCATGAGGTATATGCGTACTATTATGCGGAGCAAGTGCGTACCATTATGATGAGGCAAGTGTACCATTACGTGGAAAATCCGACTCTCGTAATTCACCTTTAATTTTGCTTAAAATTCTTTTATAAGCCGATTATAAATCCGACGTCATTTCCATCAAGTATTTATATTTACATTGAATGCGGCATAAGATTTCAATTTTATTCATTACCTCTGAAACATATAGGCTTTTAGATGTCAGTTAGTAAATTTTTCGTTGAATATAGCGATCATAAGCTATACTTAATTTAAACCAGAATGACAAATGAAGCAATGAAATTAAGTGAAACACTAAATAAGGAACCAACTGATTTAAAAAATGAAGGTGGAGTATTGAATAAATTATATATAAGAAAATTAAGAACACCTTGTGAAAAACTATATCAATGTACAAGAAAAAAAAAGTACAAGTATGATATCATGATCAATTATTTTCCTTTTTTTTTTTTTTTTTTGCTCTTTAGTTTGTGTTTTTTCTTACTGCTGCTGATTCTATTAAGAAAAATATTTTAAAACCGTATTTATTAAAAAAAAAAAAAAAAAAAAAAAAAAAAACAGAAAGAAAACGAATTGTTCACTCAGGTCACCTAACTATATACTATACAAATAGAATTAAAGAAAATCACAGGGGTACGCACTTACAACAACGCTATTGGACGCACATGTTTCATCTTGCATTTAAGAACTGGTAAGTGCGAACGCTAGCTTAACCACGGACTGATTAATGTATTAAACCAAAATAAACTATGTAGACTATAAGTGATTATTACTATTGCTCACTTGGTCTTATTAAAAGGACAAAGGAAGAATCACAGACACAACTCTCTCAATCTTCAAATCACAGTTGTTCGCAAGACACGTGGGATATCACTGATTGCGTTTCATCCATGCAAGCAAGTGCTGATCTCTAGTATTAGGAATTATACCAAGGCAATTACCTAACATATTTAATATGTGCCAGAAGTTTTTTCCTGCTCATAGTCACACAATTTAAGGTGGTCGCACTTACCCCGCTAGGTAAGAAAAGTGCGTACCTTAGAATAGGTGTCATAAACCAGGTCACAAAACCTATGCTTATGGTTTATTTGACATATTATATGCTTCAAAATCTTAGTAAAGGATCTGGAAAGAAAACTAAAAAAAATTGTGAGTGTACAAGTTTTTTCAACAGAGCAGCATCCTTGAGAACATGAACTTTGAAAAAAAAAGGGTACGCACTTACCAGAACTCACCCTACTATTTTGAGTAGCATTTTTATTTTGCTAATCTTTTATGAATTAGTTGTGTTTTCTGAAAGGCTTGTTACAACTTAATTATTTTGACTGAAAAATACGCGAATTTATAATATAATAACTAGGGAGGCTCGTTTTACTCGCCAGCTCCTGTTCGTTGCTCAAGATAGCTCATTCACCACCCCCCAACTTTTGCTGCTAATGTACAACGCCTCCATAGATGTGCTTCGGGGGCTGTGGCTGGCTGTGTATTTCGCTAAATTTGGTGAAAAACATCTCATCAAGTTTGATGTTTGAATAAGCTATATGACATTTTTTTTTTTGCCTTTCTTTGAAAAAAAAAATAAATAAAAGTATTTGTATATGTATATATGCATGCAATCCAGGTGCTAGTTACGACTAACTGACTTGAGAAAAAACAACTGGATCCTTTCTTTCAAATATATCGTCACATTAAAAACATAATGAGAGTGATAGAGAGAACATGAGGTTGAATATTTATAGTGCCTGACCAAAATCGAACATTAGTAGTGAATAGAATAAGAGACGGAACAAAATTCTCATAAATCATATCTCAAATCGGAAATGGTACTGACGTTACTGAGTACAAACCAATGATGAGTAGTCATTGGATTTTGCAAGTTCTGGATCAATTCATATTCTGAGATTTTGGCTATCACAATTAAACACGCTAGCTCATAACGACTGCTGATTTCAAGAAATTTTGTATATTTGTTGTAATTTTCCTTGAGTTAGGATGTTAAATTATTTTGAGACATTGATTTCACATAAACAACACCTTGAATCTAATTAGTATGCCACACAAAACAAATTTGTTTAAAAATATTACGCTCATTTTTGAATTATTTGCTTTCGTTTTTAGTACATCTATGAGTAAAAATATTTTATTCGCGTTCTGATTCTCGTACGAATAATAAACAAATATAGGTTTACATAGTCTTTTAAATTCAAAAAAAAAAATGCTTACAAAAGATTGATATTAATGTTAAGGGAGAGCAAACAAGCAAATAGAGAGAGTGTTTTATTTACACCTGGGAATTTAGGAGAAAATTAAAATCGAACTAAAACAAACAAACTGGAAGAAAAAACAGTCTAGTAAATGCGCGCAATATACTTTTACACAAAAGTGAAATAAGTAGGTCGAATGGTATTGCGTGCTCTACCTCCTACTTTCTTTTCATACGTTCTGCTGTCATCTTTTTACCTGACTTACGTATGATATAGAAAGTAAATTTTGAGGGCATAAGCAACTTAACTTCAAAAGAAATGACTTTACATATTTTCGTTTCATAATTTTAGATTGCATGAATCAACACCAAAAACCTATTATTAATCTATTAGTAAAGTTCTGATATCTTTCCCAAAGGTGCAATTTTATTTTAGGACTCGTTCACCTCTTACAACTACTTTAAAGGTTGTGGAAAATGAAAAGGTATTGCAACTCGAATGCGTTTCAAACAACTTCAGACACTTAGAGAAAGCAAGTTATAACAAGAATATTTTTCTTTGAATAGCAATATGATTCAGCGTTGATTCATGATAATGCCATGCAACAAAATTACTTCGAAAGAATGATTTGGTACTTGAAAGAATCTTCGAAAAGTAAGTCTGAAAAAGACATTAGGCTTCCAACAAAAGAGAAAAAGTTAAAAACGATGCGATACAAGAAAGCAAATACCTCTCCCCAAAAGTTGATTAATGAACTTAATACGTTGTGGTCAAATATGTTCGTAACTTGACATAGTGTCCTGTCAAAAAGCTTTCACTATAACTTTAGAAGAACAGATCCGTTGCTATCCTTTTTGTGTTAAAATGAAAAGTGCACAGTTTCTATTTATTTCAATTATATGACAAGAATGTAGAAACATTTAACAACTGAAGCACGTCAAGCATACTTCAAAACTGTAGGCCATTTATTGCTCTAAAACTAATTAAAAAATGCGTGTGTTTATCTTAAGAATCAATTTGCCAGCAGTTGCCACAATTTACTGTGGAATTCCTACACTTCAAAAAAATGAAGTGTTATTTTTACAGTATAATACTGGCAGCCGAGGTTCCAATTTAAAACTGTAAAATGCACAGCTTATTACTGTGAACTAACAATTTTACAGTTTACTACATTGTAAAATTTGTAATTTTTACAATGTATTACTATAAAGTTAGCTGTATTATACTGTAAAAACAACATTCATTTTTTACAATGTAGTGTACTTCCTATGATACATGCTGGTATAAGAGTTTGAGTTAAAGAAAATGTTATTCGCCTGGAAAAGCACAGAAGGAAAGACTGACCACAGTAAGATGGCGAGTGACCCGAAAGCGGAAGTGAACCACTTCATTTTGTAGTAGGTAAAATCAACGACAACTTAAGCAAGATCGTTTGAGCAGTTCAAGCTTTGCTGCTTGCGTGATCTCCCTGTTCCCACATATTACAAAATGAAGTACGGAAATTTACGTTTTCAGTTCATCCGTTATCCCTTTGTGGTTATCTCGTATCCTCGCACACGCTTAGACTTGGGATTGAATCACTCATTTAGATTTAATCGATAGAATTGGATCATTTTGAGGTAAGATGCTGTAGCTTTCGACACGTCCTAGAGAAGGAAATGAACTTACTCTAAACACAGACCTAGAAAAATACACCAAAATATCGTAAAAAATGTGATTAGGTAAAATACATTGTATACAGCCGCTCCAAATCGTATGTTACCCCAAGTTCAATTCACAGTTCTGCATCTTACCTCAAAAATGGGGTGAGACAATTGTAATCATTTTGAAATCACTGATTTTTTAAGGTAAAAAAAGTTTTTCAAAGCAAAACTTTTGTTTTTTTTATCAATCACAAAATCGCATACTTGATTAATACATTCGTTTGTTTAAAATAAAATAAACTTGAAATCTATGACGTCTTCTCCCAATATATTCTCATTATTTTTCCGAAGTTTACGTTCTTTTTATGCATAAAAAAGGGGAAAAAAATAACATATGTTTAAACTGTAAAAAATGAATGTTGTTCTTACAGTATAATGCAGCTAATTTTATAGTAGTTTTACAGTAACAAACTGGAAAAATTGCTAATTTTACATTAGTAAACTGGGAAAATTAATAATTTTGCTGTAGTAAACTACAATTGCTAGTTCACAGTAATAAACTCTAAAATTGCTAGTTTTAAAGTTTATTGCTTTGGCATTTTATAGTTTTAAACTGGAACCACTGCTGTCAGTTGTTTTTACAGTACAATAAAGCTCATTTTATGGTATAAATTTAAAAATTGCTAATTGTACAGTAATAAACTGTAAAACAGCTAGTTTTACAGTTTATAACTGCGCTTTTATTCCTTTAAGCGCCATGTATTAAACTTTAGGCACCCTAATACTTTTTGTTTTGTCCTCCAAGTAATTAAGTTCGATGTTTTGAACTCAACTTGAGTTGAATAATTAAGTTAATAATTTTATTGGTATTTTTTTCCAAAGTTTTTTACATTAAATTCAACCAGTGAAATATATAAAAGCGGAATTTTATGTCGCGGCCACTCAAAGGGTTATAGTTTTAAACTGAAACACCTTTGCTTTCAGTAATATACCGTAAAAACAACAACTTTTTTTTTGCTGTGTGCCACTACAGTAGCACCTCTTTTAAAGATTATTCTGATTAAGAGACATCTTTATTTAAGGGATATCTTTTCTGGTTCCAGTACTTTTGAATTCGAATCTCTCTGTATTTGCCTCAAATTAAGGGACACTTCCTTAAAACGACATTCACACAGCAAAAATTCAGAAATTAATGTATAAATAATGCATAAGAAGTATTGAATTTACCCGAACTCAAGAATTACTTTTTAGGAAAAAAGTTAGCTGGTGAAAGATCTATTATTATGTGCGTTAAAATGCACAATTAAGCAAGTATGTAATGTAAATTTTATAAACGTTCATCCGTTTTCTTTTCAGCAGTTTTTTTTTCAGTAGACTCAGTGCGGACGGCTATTGTGCTGCGTGTGACAAGCTTTGTATAAAAAAACAAATCCACCGAACAAACTAATTTAAACGAATTTTCTGTATGTTATAAAAAAAATCAATTACCAAGTTTTGATCGAATTTTAACCATTAAAACAACAAATTTAGAAATTTGAATATTTACTAATTTTATTTAGTGTACATAAAGTATATCCAGTATTAATCTTTAGTAGTTTATGTTTATTGCAAAAATAAACTTAGTTAGCATATATGAACTCAAATAGCTTCGAAGAAGAATTCTCTCTATTTTAGGAACAAAATCTTCAATCCTCTTATTGTACCTTATTTAGAGGTTTCTACTACATAAAAAAAATATACCACGTTTTTCTTCTCAAAAGAAAAAAAAGTTAAACCTGCATTTATTTTTACATCAAATATCATAAACGTGTCATTAAAATGTGATAATGAATAATTTAATGTACTTAAGATGACATTTTCATAATGAAACTGCAGAATAATGAGCGTAAAAAAATCTTCTCCCATCAATTTGTCATTTTGATTCAGGCTTAAGAAATGCGAAAGCTATCTAAGATGTCGAGACATTCTTTCATAGAAATAAGAGCTCACACGTCTGCCATTGATCCCCGTTGCCAATTTTTGTTTCCAAAGAAGATGCTACTTGTATGATCAAAATCTCATTATTTTGCTCGAAAGATAGCGATCAATTGAGATGTGAATCCTTTTTTTGATTGAGGATCGTGTTCAAAGGGAGACAATTCAAAGAGTTTTTCAGAAAAGTACATTTTTGTAAAACATTTTAATATCAAAGTAAAACATTTTAATGTACAACTTAAAAATTTTGGTAAGGAAATAAAAAAAATGACAACTAACTCTACAGTGCCCAAGCAGTCATTCTGACGGCTTTAGAAATATTATTATAACAAATGTATCTATATATACGTATATAAAGATAACGGGCTCTGTTTTTTTGTTTGTAAACGATGGCTAAAGTCACCACAGCACCTACAGACCTGAAACTTAGCCCAAAAATTCGAACCTATCCCCGTATGTTGCATCTCGAAGGCAGAATTCTAAATTTCGAAGTGGTTATTTTTAAATTAATTAATTAGTCTCACTTTTGGCGTATTCCACCTAATTGAGGGGGGAGGACGTTCTTCCACCCCCAAACATTATACATTGCTGTAAAGTATTTATATATATATATATATATATATACTAGAAAAAAAGAGGGCGGTGGCAACTACAATCATTATTAAAAGCAATTATACGTTGCATAAAAAGTTTTAGAAATTGTGTCATTATATATATACAAAATTTTGCTTCTAATTGAAATTGTAAAGCAGTTAAAATGATTGCTTGGGCAATCTAGTGTTAAAAAAAACAATCAGTGATTTACAAATTTTGCAAATGAAATCATCTAAAAATCAACGTGTGTTCTTATAATGAATTTGTAAGGACTTTTAAGTGATTTAAACAACGCCATCTATCTACCTTCTGTTAAAAAATAAAATTTGAAATAAATAAAATGTTCTATATGACTGTTCTAATTGCATGAGCTCACAACATAATAATGTAAAACTATTTCTTTACATTAGAAAGTAATTTATAAATTCCCTCGTTACTGTTTCAGCAGCTAATTGAACAGCTTATTAAAGGCATAAAATGTTGCCTTGTCTAAAAGAGGGAATTCTTTGAAAAAAAAAGAAAAAAGAAACTTGTAGTCGGTATTAGATAATATCCATATAGCAAAGTACATGCATATTAAGTGATTCTAAACTAAATGAATTCCTGTAGAAGCTGTATTTTTTCAACATTTGGTAAACGTTTTCTAATGCACAACATCTTGCACAAATTATCAAGAAATACTTCACGTTAAGCTTGTTGTCTAATTGACTTGCATGTGCGCTCTGAAGTTTTGGGATTGTTTCTAGTTGCTTCAGGAAGTAGTTAATAGGCACCAACACATAGAGAATATCTATACCAAAAACGAAATACGTTGATATTAAAACTTATTGTTGTTAGTCTCAAAGTAAAAATATTGCGTGAGTATCTATTTCGGTTAGTATTCGGCAAGAACGGAAGCAGGCCCATCAGCTGAGTATCGTTTAGAAGACGGTACTTTGAAGTAGCGGTGCGACATCGAAATCAAAACATCGATATTTCAAGACATCGATGTTGGAAAATAAGGACATCGATGTTATTGATACATCTACCAGAAAACATCGATGTTTTCAAACATCGATGTTTCAAAGCATCGATTTTTTTATTACTTACTGTTATTAGACTGTGCATCTTTATATCACTCAATTAGATATATCTTTTGTCTCCTGGAAAAACATCAACCGTAAGATATCGATGCCCATTAAGAAAGCTTTTTCCAATTAGATATATACGAGTACTTCACCTGTTGATTACTTTTTTTTTTGTCGCATATTTTTATAAAACTTTTTTTTTTTTTGCTGAAATGTAAATAATCGCAAAAAAAAGAAAAAAAAAGAAAAAAAAATCAAATGCAAAACAACGATGTTTAAAAATCATTGACAGTAACTCATTGTTATTTATGAATTTTTTTTTCTCCACTTTGGTAGACATTGCAACTAGTGGTTGAAAAAACATGAATCTTTTTCATCGCATAATTTTTATTGTTTTCTGCTTAAATGTAAAAGTACATCGGAAGAAGAAAAAATAAAGAAAACATTGAACGCGAAACAACGATCATTAAAAGACATTAAAAAAAAAAAAAAAAAAACGGCGATAGCAAATTAGAGATGTTTCAGAAACATCGATCATAATCATAGATTTTTTTTCCCAATGTGGTTAATATTGCAACTTCTGATTCATGATGTAAACTTTTTAATAAGTATGCATATCGTATATTTTTTTTGGCTTTCTTTGCTGGAATATGAAACATCGACAGCGAAAACAACATCGAACCCAAAACATCGATATTGGAAAAACATCGACAATCAAAAATCGATGGTAAAAACATCGATGCTCTTACAAAAATATCGATGTTTCCAAAACATCGACATCGATGTCGATCCCTAGTTTGAAGCATTCCGTCAAACTGCTTTTGTTCTTTTTCCCCAATTTAATATTGAAGAAATCTTAATGAGATTTATCAATGTGCTTCTGTATGCAGTTGAAAACGCACTTAGTATTTTTTTAATAACAAAATGTTTTTTTTAGTTCTTTTTGGGCGCTTTTTTCCTGCTTGCACCTATAACTATTCTGTATATGCTTTAGCAACAGAAGTTTAATTAACAGCTGATTTACAAAACTCGTCCTTAAAAGTTCTCACGTTTTCAGCAAATTCATTTTAGTAGTAGTGCCCAATTTTACTATTTAAATTTTTCTCTCCTTCGTATGAGTTAATTATCGTAAAAGGAGCATAAGTTATTCTTCTTTGTGCATTTGTTGTGTATGCATACACACAAATTTATATTAAAAAAGTATTCTGGATAAAGGAGTTGTTTTTATAGTGATAAAAGCATTAGCAATTTCAAAATACCACAAAGTAGAAGTACTGTCTACGGAATTAAAACGGGATCAAAAAGTTTTGCCATTTACAAATGACATAAAAAAGATAAAAGGGAAACAATTCATTGCTCTCAATGACGATAAGCAATAATCCATTAGTCCAAAAGTAGCCCCAAGGAATTGAACTTTCTTATCCTTGCGGAATTCAGGAAATATTTTTTCCGGAATGGGTTCAAAGTCAGACTTTTGATGGCGAAAGAAAGAAGAGCCAACAAAAAGCTTAGTAATGAGAAATGCTACAGCAGAAGCTATTAAAAACGTTTTCTTGATCGTAGGAACTATTAATAGTGAATATAATTGAGACGTTACTCGGTGAATATAAATAAATAGAAACGTTTGAAAAACTGAGTTATGTTTTCGATTGTTAGTGAAACTAACTACTGTTTAAAAATAATCTTTAAGTTAAAAATAAACACATAAATAAGTACAACAAAGGAGTTCTAAATTTGCCTGATTATTTTGGATATTTTTCTTTTCTAGCAGTCTTATCTTTAGCAGTACAAGATCAGCCACTAGTAGAAGTGATTATATTTATAACTTTCTCTACGGCTAAGCCGAATTATAACTATTTTTCGATGATGATATACAATATCATTATTAATATCGAATGGTTTTGTAGTAGATAAAATCACGTACATATTAAATAAAAGTGATGCATAAACATAAAGAGAGTAGGAAAAAATCCAAATACTGTATGCAATCCAGAATTAGTGATCACTTTTTTAGAATTTTTTTAGGATTAGTTTAATTTAAATTCCAAGTATTTTGTTCAAAAAAAATGAAGTTTTAAATACGAATTTCATAAAAATATTTACAGGTCTGAAAAGAAGAATTAAGGAATTTAATAAATTAAATGACATAAATATTTGTTGTGCATTTTAGAAATTGTTTTTATGTCTCTTATTCGAATGATGTACAAATTTTACTTTAGATGTAGCGTCACATTTGTTAGACAACTTTTTTTTTTCAAAATTTTTTGAATATTCTCTCTAAAATTAATTAGAAATGAACGAAAAAACTACATTGCAGCCAGAACATTTTTAAAGGAATATTTCCCCAATACAGTCTAATCTTTATTTTACTCAGAGGGGTAGCCATCAAAAAAATATTTTTTCCTCATGCCCCATAAAATATGATCCACATTTTTTACGTGGGAAATAATGAGGAGGATAATAGCACAGACAAAAAATGAAGCTTTCATTTTCTCGGAGAAAAGGATGAAAGCGAATTTCATTAGTTCTCCTAGTGAAATAAAAACAAAATTCTCAAATAAGTTGCAAAAAAACCTAATGGCCGAATTTCTGTCTCAAGTTTTTCGTCCTAACCGCCAGCTTATTTATTGTTATTGTGTAAGAATTAGTTTTTGAAGGATAATATCGTTTGCCTGGTACATATTACTTATTATGCAAGAAAATACATGTTTTAGACCATATATATTAGCAAAAAAAAAAATGTAACTAAAAATGCAAGAATATTATAAGGTTCAGGAACACATAAACAATATAACCAAAAATATTGGGACAGTATTGAAAATTCGCCTTTCCGCAATTTGTTGTAAAAAATGTTTGACCAATTGAAGGGGCAAGTGGATAAACTTGATTTGTGACAATTTTTTAAATTTCTAGAAAAGCTTTCAAAAAAAAAATGTTGTGTGTGTTTCTTTTAAATGGATATTTCTCAACGAGTAAAACGGGGTCATATTCTTAGTTATCAACCATTTCTGTGACTAGTAGACGTATCTTAGTTTTCGGAAAATAACCAAGAGATTTTCGCATTTCTCTGTACGTATCAATATTGTCATATATCACCCTTATCCACTTGCCCCTTCAATTGTCCTGCAACTTTTGTCACCTAAAAGGTATGCTTTGGCTGAGATTTCCCAGCAAAAAAGTAATGAAGTCATCCAAGCATTAAAACTACCAGCAATAATTTAGAGAAACATTTTTTTTTTTTTGACCATTCCTTGATTATTTAAGGTGTTCAATACCAAAACAAGCTGTACCCATGCTTCTATTAAATGGGCACTGTAAAAATACAGTTACTGAAATAATTTGCTTAATCAACATAAATTCATGATTTTATGGGCTAATCTATATACTACTTTTGTATGTATGTTCGGGGTAATCTTCAAAACTACTGGACCGATTTTAACCAATTTTTCACTGTTGATAGCTACATTTACAGGAATCAGGATAGGCTATGATTTATTTCTAAAAAACTTAGTTTTAAAAAGTTATTATAAAAATAGTTAATTTCATATAGTTTTCCCATTAAATGATTAAATTTCAGTCCTTTATTGCAAAAATGTGTTGCCTTGCAACAACAATATTTTTTCGATCATAATCAAAATTTTGAACCAACGCTTCTCTGGAGTAAATATGAAATTTATTGCTTTCTTAGGATTTTTAGATTCATCGATGCCAAAAATCGCTAACTGTGTAAATAAAAAGGGAATTGATTTTGGAAACACATAAAAAATGGAAAGTGTTTATAGTAAAAAAAAATTCTAAATTAGGTGCATAAGATGGTTTTCAGCAATTGACTTTTCACCAATTGAGTCACAATGATAGAAATTGTAATAATGGGCCTTATTTAACGCGTAATATATGGAAATGGTTGACTACATTGCGATTGATACTGTAAATATATATTTATTTTAATATATAAGCTTATAACATTTCCTATTTACCTTAACATTATTTGTAGCTTGCATTTGTATTTACCCAGGTAGCATAAAAAACGTTTAAACGTTTTATAAACGTTTTTAATCCGTTGTCACAACGTTAATAACCATTTTACAACCTTTAAAAAATGAAGTGTGCTACTTGGGTAGGGTGTGTAATGCAGTTTTTTTAAATTGTCCAGACAGAAAAAATAGCCATTGTTTACAGAAGTAGCCATTTATGGAAATAGATGTGCACTTTAATGTTGAAAGAATTACAAAGGAGTTTCACTGAAACACATTACGCGGCAAAAACCCGGGAAGAACCGGGTACCCGGCTAGTACATTTAATAAAATTGAGATGCCACGTGTATGGGTCATTTTCACCATATGCTTACATTTCAAAATTTTTAAGTGATTTTTTTAACTTGCTATTTTCTTTTAGAAACACTAACAGATGTTTAGTCACATATTGTAAGCGTGTAAAAAAGTAACTGGTTGTACACTTTGATGCATAATTAAGTATTCAGATGCTGTTGTAAAACTGTTAGTTGCAAGGAAAATTGTCGTCCATTACCATACAAAATCAATATGAAATCTCACTTTTAAACAATATCATAGAGCCTAGAACCAACTTCATTTGAAATTATTTGCGCCCTGAAGCTTAAAACGATGTTTGTGATGATTGAAATATTGATTAAAAAGTCTATGGTAACGAATTTGACATTTGGTAACGGATTTGACCAGTAACGGACTTGACATTTCAACCAAAATGTCAAATTATGGCTAGGTTGTCGAATTTAAAAGTTGAACTACAATATGCATTTTCTTAGAGTTGTATAATGAACAATATTTAGGGGTAAAAGTTTAGAAAAAGTAAAAATTAATACTAAAATCTTTGGTAACGGACTTGACAAAGAATAAAAATACGCACCCGGAAAAAATTTTGTACGAAACGCAATAGCAATACTTCTCGACTCAGGGAAACAAAATGGTACAAAATAGTTACGTCACTAATCTGTTAAGTTAACTGAATACGTGTTACCATCTTTTGACTTCAATAAATACTTTTTTTTGCTAAAATAATCTTAGGGTTACGGACTTGACAAGAACTTCCGGACAAAATATATTCATACATTTCTTATTGAAATAAAATTACTAGTGTCAATATTTATCATGAATACCATATACTAATAGTCAATAAATAAAAATAATATGTCGCATTTACTTTTTTTGACTATTAAGTATAGGAAAAAAATAGTTGAACTTGCGAAAATTGGAAATGGACAAGCGTTTTTGCCTTGATTCTCATTTTTAAAGACTTATATAAAAATAAATAAATAAATTTCAACAATTTGTTGAGTGATAGAATTTTTTTGGGGGTATTTCCTGTAGAAAATAATTATTCGCATTGAATTTAAAATATAAGTTATGCTTCAAAATCGTCTTTTTAACCTCTGGACAGCAAATGTAAGCAAATTTTGAACATGACCCGTATGTAATTAGAGCTGGAAAGGAAAGTGAGAGAGTAAAAAAAAGGCCCTTTCATTTCAATTTCAATCCGATCTCAATAATTTTCTGTAAATAGTTAACTTATTCTGCTAATTTAAAATCGAAAACAGAAATGATGCAGCACACCCAATGTTATTCAAACGAGAATTAATTCTTAAAATTTAATAAATTTCGCAAACATTAAGTAAACAGTGCATGAAATGTATTTTCTCTGCCTTGTAAAATTAAGTAAAATTAAGAAAAAATCCATTATCTGTTTTTTTTTTTTTTTTTTTTTTTTTTTTTTTTTTTTTTTTATGACTAAGCGCCTCTTAGAAATAACATGTGCGTTAGGGAGGGAAAAAAATCATACGCTTTAACGCTGAATGTATTTTTTTCTTCTTTACATTGTAAATCCTTCCTGCCTAATTATCTTTTACAATTGTGCGATTGCATCAAGTCAAGGCATTAATAGCTTTTTTTTCTTTTTTTTTTTTTTTTTTTTGTAGCTTTTTAAGAGTTCTTATTTACGTAAATTTGGGCTTTCTTGCCTAGATCTTGGGAATTTTATAAGTTCACTTTAGGATTGAGGAAAAAAAAAAACCATCCTTGCGGGTAATATAGACATTCCTTAAATTACTTTAACAGGTTATTTAATCAACTCACATTTGGATTGTACAGGCTAGTACATGGCATGCAATTGGAAAAACCACATGAATTTATTTGAAAGTGAAAAGGAAAACTACATGTAAAATACAAACAAATAAATGGGACCTATTTATTTTAAAACCACTTCAATCTAAATATTTTTTATGTGCAAAGTTTTAAACCATAATGGTAGTTTAAAAAATAAAAAAAGGTGGAATCGTACAGTGAATGCTTTTCAAACGGGGGGAAAAAATTGCAAAAAGTGAATAGGCAGAGCGTTAAATGTTCTTTTGTTTTTCCCTTAGATTTTTTTTTAAATATGGATTTTATGCTAAACTATTCAGAGAAGCCACAACATTAAAAAGTTTAATTTCTTTTCCGAAATTCCTTATTGCAGTGAGAGGGAAGGGAAAAGCTTTCAATACGGGGAAATATATATTTTAAATGCCCAAAAAATAATGTTAAAGGATTTGTATTTTTCAAAATAAGAGTCTTTTGGGATAAATTGTTCATGCGTTTCAGATTAA
>JAXGGA010010095.1:0-48467 GCA_038373865.1 Uloborus plumipes
CTTTCAAAGAGATGCAGTTCTGTTCGAGCTTCTAAACATGTACGAATGAAACCATCCCTCGCTTCCTTTCCACTTATAGTCAGGGATACATCGGTCACGAACTTTACGCTGGGTTTTTTAACGTTTTTTCTGCATTCAGTAAAATTAACACCGTAAAAAAAAAGCATGAAAGACCCGCGGATAATCGGGAGCTTACTGTATATACATTTTAAAAAAAATAATTAAAAAATTGAGTTAAATTTAAATGAATAAATCTAACAATTTATTATACAATGCGAAACAATGAAATTCAAAAAAAAAATGCCAGAATGAAATTTACTAGTGTATACTATATATAACGTGTATGCGTGTGTAAAATTCGTCAAAAAACAAAGGCACGAATTACGTAAGTAATGCTTTTCCGTTCACACTTCTATTTTTTCCATTTTTAGATACTCCATTTTTCTTCTATTTCTTAAATTCCTTTATTTACTTATTTTCATTTTTCTTCTTTAATGGCAGAACGTTGTAAGAAAAATACCTTTGTCAGTTATTTTTTCAGCAATTATTATTTACTCAGTAAAAAACAGGGAAAGATTGAAGGATATAAACCCTAAAAAAACCCGAAACGTTGACAGCTCTAATTTAGTAGATCACTTGAGAAAAAAGGTTGATCATTTATTGTCAAGAACTGTGATAAGTACTGAAACGTTGCTGTCGCGTTAATTAACTTACTACATCGATTGCTGGATTTGTTTTTGTGAAACAAGCGGGTTTTCCTTGGAGATAAGCATTCTGTCTAATAAACTTTCAAATAAATCCTTAGTTGTCTCACAAGCAATTCAGAAGTAAAATCAGCACTTGTCATTTTCTGTGTCTTAAAGATTAAAGTTGTAGCAACCAAGTAATATGTTATTAAAAGGAATCACTAATAGTGAAAAGTAATTTTATGTTAAAAAGTATGAACTTGTGTCTGCCAAAAAAACAATCGCAGTCATAATTTGCAGCCGGATTTTCAAACATTGTTTTTCAATTAGTTCAAGCTTTTTCTTTCTTTCTTCATCTTTTCAAATTTACATTCTCCCTGATTGTGTAAAATACAATTTTTAATGAATTTTTAGTTCGTCTTTTTAAAAAATGTCTTATTTATACTAAATAGTATAGTAAAAGAACGCTCATTAATAGTAATGTCTATTATTAAAGTTATACCTTAGTACATAAAGCCTCAAAAAAAACTAAGTTATATATGCAGTAAGAAATTTGGGCAAAAGTAATATTCAACAATACAAGATACTGTCAAAAATACAAGTCTCAATAATAAAAATAATTAAATTAATAAATAAATGGATCAAAAATAAAATTTAAAAACCTTTTTTTTTTCGAAACAGGCAAACAGTTAGGTTAAGCAGTTTAAATAAATTCATTTCAATATATTTCGTGTAAAAAAAAAAAAAACTGAAATGGATTTGATTTTAGGAATTGTCGCTTATGCTTACCGTTTCTAGTTTTGGTGCAAACAAACAAATTAGCTTTTAAACTGATACAGAAACTTAAAAAATTATAAGTTTACCCTTATTGCGAACGTTAAACAGCTCTTTTATTTTTTCTAACTTCTTATTAAGCGCTAATTTGTTTTTGATACCTAGCTATATCCATGCTCCTACGACAATGCTCATAATAACAATCGAAAAATATCAACGAGTAAAAATAATTTCAAAATGTATTTTAAGAGAAGAGATTATTAAAAAGAAGTCAGCTCTCATATTGCTGACGCCACATTCAGTACGAATATTCACGGAGTACAATTATGTAGGGCAAATCCACGGTGACAGCCTTTTCAGTTGTTGCACAAAACACCTTATAAAGACTCCAGAGTCTTTGTAGTATTTTTTGTTCCAACCTTGTAGGGTGATCAGGTAAGTTAGCTCTTTGTTTCAGAACATACATTTTTGTGAAGAAGATAGACTCTACCTCTATATAATGAAATACATTTTGAAACATTTCCAAAAACACTATTACAAATGTGTTTTTGCTCAGTAACGGATGTGTCATATAAGACACGTTCACACTGCAAAAAAACTTGTTTTTACAGTATAATAGCAGCAAAAGTTCCGGTTTAAAACTGTAAAATGCACTGTAATAAACTGTGAAACTAGTAATTTTACAGTTTATAACTGTAAACTAGCAGTTTTACAGTCTGCTATTGTAGAATGAGCAATTTCAGTTTATTATTGTAAAATTACTGTAAAATTAGCTGTATTATACAGTAAAAACATCTATTTTTTACAATGCATTACTGAGTCAAAAAAAGGAGACATTTTAAAGGTAATTTTGGAAAAATTCAAAGATTGATTTGCATTATTTAGAAGTAAAGTCCAAGTTGTTGATGTTGTTATCTTGTACCAGCCAGGCTAATAAGCTGGAGTGCACTGCTTCATTTTTTCCAACTGTCCTGTAATTTGATGTGAATTCCGACTTCTACAGTTCACACATATGCCACAGGGACCCGTTTATAGGGTGGGCATCCATTCACAACACAACAGCACATTCACACAAAGGAGGGACAAAAAGGACAGGAGAGATGCATCCAGTACCTAGCCCAAGGGGCCGTGGTGGCCCGATCGGTAAGGCATCGGACTCGTGTCCGGAGGGACCCGGGTTCGAAACCCAGCCGATCAAAGATCCACCGCCTTGATTAAGGGTGGCTGGGAGGCGTTAAAAATGTCGTGGTCACAAAGTCCTCCAAGTGAAACGATACCTCTGGGGGTGCTGGGCCCTAGGGTTTGCTCGACCCTAGGTTCTGGTTCAAAATTAAGAACAGAGCGCTCTTCAGGGCCCTATCCCGGTTAAACCACGAAGCTGTGGTAGGTACGAGGGACCCTGGAGAGTGTGAAGTGAAGTACCTAGCCCAGATTCGAACCCAGGACCACGCCATCTGGGTCTAACTTCTCTGACTACTTGACAAGGTGGATGGCAAAATCAATGATCTTCATAAAGTTTATACAGTGATACATGATTCAATCATGTTTGGAGTGCATTGCTTCACTTTTCCAACTGCACCGTAATTTGGTGTGAAGTCCGACTTCTGCAGTTCACACATATGCCACAGGGACCCGTTTACAAGGTGGGCATCCATTCACAGCATAACAACACATTCACACAAAGAAAGGACAAGGACAGGAGAGAGAAAGTGCATCCATGCCCTAGCCGCGATTCAAACCCAGGACCACGCCACGTGGGTCAAACGTCTCTGACCACTTGAAAAGGGGTCGCCAAATTCAATGTTCTTCATAAAGTTTATGCGGTAATACATGGATCAATCATGTTTGGAGTCTTTGTAGCGTGTTTTGCGTATCAATTCATGCGTTAACTAAAACAGAATTTCCCAATGACAAAATGAAATCAAATGAGAGGTAAAAAGTAAATATAAAAATCCAATTAGAAATTGCAGTTTTTGAACGTTACTTGCTTTTAACTAAATACTAAAAGCACATTTTTAAAAAAATAGGTGTTTTTAAAATAATATGTAAGTGGCAATGTTTTCTGACGAAAATGTTAACGTACAAACTAATTAACGGATAGCTTATTCTGTATCGGTCAGTGACCACTATTATTGTGTAATTAAAGCATTTTAAATTTACTTGCAACAAAAAATTAACTTTTGCAGAAAATCAAAATTTTACACTACTTGAAGCTTCAAAAAAACATGATTCTAATTATGACGCTTTTTAAAAGCAATGATGTGTTCAAATAATCCGCTAAGTTTAATTAAACATTTTAAAGCGGAAGCTCGGTTCACTAGAAAGATTTTTAATTACTCTGGAATAAATTGCTGCCTCTCAGATTTTACCACCTTGAAATAAATTTGCGAGTTAAAAAATAACGCACTGGAAAGTACTAATATTATCAAAAATGTGTTCAGTAATAGTAAGTTTAACGTTGATGTAAATAAAATAGCACCTGTTTAAAATGTACATCTGTTATGTTTTGGGCTGCAAGTTTAAGTTGGTTTGAGAAAAACCAGAAAATGCCATGAAGGGAAACTTCTACTTCTTTATTTTTATTTTTTTTTTTGTTTTTGTTTTATGTATTCAATTTTTGTTTAGGACATTCTTTTGAGTGTACACGTGAAAATTTCCAGGAACTGATACATTTTTCTCTATGAACTGGTGCCAGTCAGGTCACTCTGGAGTAAACTCCCAGCAAAAGTAATCTTCAGAAAAAGTGAAATTAAAAAACTTTAAAGTTTTTTTTAAAGATTTCTGCAACATTTTCGTGAGCAAAAAAACCTGCATTTTGTTTTAAATATAATCTGCAGAAAAATCACAAAAAAAAAATTCTGTTAGTTTTCTGTTGCTATTCTGTTTGTAGAATGTCCCAAATATGCTTACGTTATCTGACGATTTTTAAAAGCTTTTCAGCATTTTTTTTTTTTTTTTTTTTTGCTGGGCTGGTGATTCTGATGTTTATATTTTTGCATAACGTAAATGCTACGTTCGTGCGACATTAAATACTTGTGTCTACTCTTTAGCCAAAAAAAAGACTTTGTTTTATTAATTATCCTACACATACCAATTAAAATTCTTATTACTGTTTCTTCCATAACTTAAATTATCAAATGGTAATTTCAGTTATATATCATAGCAAGCTCTTCTCCAAAACTTTAACCAATTTATGCATAAAAGTAACTTCGTTGGAACAAAGTTCTGTTTACATAATCAGAATACATATGTCTGCAACGCCATAAAAGGGCGAAATGCAATTAACACTGCACTAGGTATTTAGAAATGCACCAGGGATTACGCATCCTTGTTGCCTTACGAAGAGATTATCCAAAAGGCTTATGTCCTAGTATCGTGTCGTCTTACACTCCCAGCTTTAAGTTAATATAGGTAATTAGAATATGAATTTACTAGCACACGCCTTTGATAAATGAGTAGGACTGACTCTTCAGTTGAAAACTAGGGAATAAATTATTTCCAGAACTCGTATTTTGAGTATCGTTTATGACAGTAATTAAAAACTATTTTTTGATGAAATGTAAATTGCATTTTGAGCTAGGCGGTATACTCGGTATTTTCTTTTTTATTCATGTGTGATCCCTCATGGGTACGGCTTTTAAGTACTGTAAAAATTTCGTCTTTTAAAAGATAAGCCGACGGATTTGTCCACTCAATTCATCGACAGAAATTTATATACCAGTTTTTTTTCTTTGAAAAATCTGACATTCAGTACTGATAAGTGGCATCTATGGTAATAATTTCATATGGAAGAGTATAATTTTGAATTTTTTTCATTTTTTATTTTCCCTTAATAAATAATCCACATTTTATTTCATGAAACCTTTCCGAAAACTTTTCATTGAATATAATGTACTTACACTCAGTTTTCCACCTGCTTATTACAAATGAATAAAATGTTTATCGGTACGCTTTATAGAATGAATGCTTAAGATTGCTTAGGTCCCGTTTTGAACAGGACAATCCCATATTCAAGAAAACTGTCCGACTGTCCACACGCATAGTCGTCGGATGCTGTAATGTTTAGCTATCTAAGAAGACAGAACCTAACACGTGGGCAATGTTTCAACCAAACGTTGTTGAGTTGAATTGTTTAAGTATTTTCATGCAAACAAATAAATCATGAGAAAATCTACATATTTTTGAAGATATTTGATTTTCGTCCAGATCTAATGCTCTAAAATAATGGGTAGTTCCACTTGTGAATGACTCGTGGACTAGCAAAACGCGCAGCTGCAAGTAACAACTCTTAAAACAGTGCTGATTGTAAGAGTAAATTGTTTGAAATACTGATCTTAATTTCATCCCTGTTTAAAATCTGAACTAAATGTACTCAAATTTATGCATTTAGAGAAACGTAATACTACTTCTGTTTTCTATTTTTAAGCGTTCATTATTTCTGCTATTTTCTCTAATAAACACAAATTTTAAAGTTATACAGCTTTTTTTTTTCAGTACACATGCCCTTCATTTAATGCACTTCAAGCTATTAAATATCCATTTTTAAGGAAAATATAAATAGTACCTTGGGATACCCTCTAATTTCCATAAAAGATATAATGCCGGGACATTATCAGTAGCTTACGTAGATAAGATTTGTAAGTGCGCCCCAGACCCTCCTATTAAAATATAAAATATATTTTTCCCGTGCAACTCACAGTGCTATTTTTCTAGATCGTACTCCCTCAAACCTCTTGCGCCTAACGCGCCGTGGGGGCTGCTGGGACGCTATGTACGAAACTGGATATTATGCAAAATAACAATACAGTAAAACTGCCTATTTTGTGAAAAGTATATTGAGAACCCCCTTCTAAAGGTTTGCTTCATATTGTTTTAGAGCCAACCTTAAAAAATGAGAACTCCCACAATAATCAAATCACTTGTATGTATGCAATATACAGACAGCCCAGTTATAACATCTACATACTGCAGTTTCTTCCTATTTTGGACTCCTCAGTCTGCCTTAGACTATATTCGAACTGAAGGCAAATGTTATTTCAGTGAAGCTGAAACAACCAAAAAACAGGTAGCTAAAGTGAATTATTAAGAAGTCGCCACATTAGTATGGTTCAACTTGTAAGCTTTAATACAAACCTTGGGTACTTAAGCAATAATTTACCGCTCTTGAGCCTGGGATGAGGCAGAACTACGTGCAATACATCGACAGCCGAATTATGTCAACGAGAGAGTGCAGTTTCGTCCTTATTTGGACTTATCAGTCTGGTGTGGACAAGAACCGAGTTGAAGACAGATGTGCTAAATTTACTTTAGCTATCAGTTTTTTTTTTTTTTTTTTTGGCACTTGAAGCTTCACTTAAATAACATCTGCCTTCAGCTGGGTAATTGTCTGTGCCAGTTATATCTAATACATAAAATTGGAAACTCTTCTATTAAAAATGCTCATTATTTTCTGCTAATACCGAGAACATCGTTACTTTACCTTATCAAATACTGAATTGGCGAAACTGAAAAATGTCATGAAATACCCGTATTCAGTATACTAATCTAACGGTATTGAAACCAACTAGTGAAGTTGTTTGTGTGTTGTGTCGAAACTTTCTCTGTATTAAGAGAGTCACTGTAAAATAAACCAATTTACAGAATTAAAGGTGTGCGTAGAGATCTAGCAGGACACTCGGGCTATTAAATTCATTTCATACAGTCTTTTATTTGGTTCTTTTAATGCATTTTTAGAACCTATGTTTTTTTTTTTAATTCGTAAAACGTGTTTTTGTGGGTCGCCTCTTTTGTGCAATGCGTTATAAGCACTTTAAATAAGAAAAAAAAAATTTTAGGGTAATTTTTTACAGGATGTGGTTTTTGTATATTATAAAATATTATTGATCTTATAATCTTTAATGGAACAACTGTTTAAAAAAGGGGGGGGAATCCCCTTTCATTTCGATTTTCGTCTACTCGTATCGTTAATTCACCATATCTTTTTTAACCTCAACGAAAACCTTTTTGGTGGCGCCATCTCTACAGCAAATGAGAAGTAATTTCTAAAAAAATTGAAGCGAAAAATATGGCTTGATTTCCTTCTTGAAATTTTGTTTGTTTTATCTTATATAGTACCTACTAACTAATTAAACGGCGTTGCCAGGTACTGCATTATGTCCAACTTATTTCATGCTAAAGTGAAATAGGTGAGCTTTAAACTGAAAATTCATTGTTAAACAGTATAATACTGTTGTTTTTACAGTATAATACAGCTAAATTTTACGGTAATAATCTATAAAAATTTTTACTTTACGGTAATAAACTGTAAAAGTGCTAGTTTTACAGTTTTAAATTGTAACCTTCGCTGCCAGTATTATACTGTAAAAACAACAGTTCGTTTTTTGCAATGTAGATGTGTTCTTCCAACTGCAAAATTGCTGAAAATGAAGTGCACAGTTAAGACGTCAAAAGTTTGAAGAGGAAAAAATGTCAAAAATTACGAAATCTAACTTTTCATACAGACTCCAAGTTTCCTAACTCATGTTTAGAGGAAATCAACATAAAAAAACAATACGAACACCTGTTTGACATTTAGTGCGACCAATATTCATCGAGATATAAAATGCAGCGCTTTGTGACTTGCACACTTTATACTCGCTGTCAATAACACTGTTCATGGGAAAATATAGACGCTAACAGTAGTACAGTGGCTTTAGTATAATGGCAAACGCTCATTCTACTGAAAGAGATATTTACTTTCCGATCTCATTTTCTGCTCGTAATATCTCTTCGAGTTTCAATCGCATTGTTTTCAAACTTTTCTGTAAGCATTATTTTTCAATGGATTTAAGTGATGTTAAAAGGTTTTGTCAATACGGACACATATAAAACCTGCAAATGTTAATTTAAGACAGAACAAATATAGAAGTACAAGTAAAAGTCATCTAAAAAAGCTGAAAACTCAGCAAACAGCTATTTAGAGGCCTCCAGTACAAGCCTCTCCATCAGTGCATAAAAAAAATACTGTTAGGACAACCCGAACACGGGTAAGAGAATAAAAGAAGAGAATAGAAGAGACAGAAAATATAATCACATTGCAAGAGGATACTCAACGAATCAATGACGATGGAAGCAGAGCTCTTCCCGGGCGGTATTGTTTCCAAAATTCAGATCAAAACCGTGGAGTAGTATTAAATTATTTTGGTGAAAGCAAATTTCAAGACATGGTTGCATGACCAACCTAAACGATGGAGAAGCATTTTGAATCCTAATTTCTGGCTTAATGTTCATGTTTTTTCAGCAGAAATAAAAATGCACGCTTAGTTTGACTCTTGTTAGATAGTCCGCATTCGCAAGAAGTTCTGTTAATGCTCTATTTGTCAGGTCTCCCAACGGGATATTGCATGTGAGATAACTGCACTTTTTTGACGGAAGAAACAAAAATGTAACTAAAAAATATACCTTTGTAAAGGTGCTTGAGCTTTAACAACTTGTTGTTGAAGGGGGAAGAAAAGTCAACAGTGTTGCAAGAATTTTAAGTACCCAATTTATTTTTTCCCTTGTATGTGTTTTACGAACCTCTCATTTTTATGCATCAATAAAGAGGCTCGTGAAAGCTTTGTTTGCCAGTATTTTCTAGTTTTATTTATACTTGCATTTTCATTGCTTCACGAAGCATCGACTGTTTTTACTAACATATAGATTACAAAATAGAAATACCAACCTAAGATCATTTTTTGAATTAAAAGATTAAAACATGTGCTGCTTTTAAGCATCTGAATAAATTTCACTGTAGTTAGTACTTTGTTGCTCGCATGCAAAAATACAAGCGCTGAAGAGAAATTCGTCAGATGATCAAAGTAACAGATGTATAAATAAAAGAAAAAAAAAGAAAGTATTTTATTTACTGAACAATAATGGTAAAAGAAACAAACGAATTCTTTCAGTACAGACAGAAATTATTTTTAAGTTATTCATTTTATTTTTTATTACTTTATTTATTTATTTAATACACTATTTATTTTTTATATATTTATTTATTCATTTATTTATTGTGTATTTATTCTTGAATGAAATATTTTCTGTTCTCTACTGCTGACTTTAATGGAGAGATGGCAGCACTACAAATTGAACTGCGGCAAATGCGGTTTTCTTTTTCAGTAATAAATTGCTTTGAAAAAATAATCGTTTCTTTAGGAAACGAAAAATAAAAACAGCATCCGAGTGACAAAAATGAATATGCTGTAAAATATATAAAAATAAAAGCAACGTTCATCAATAATTTTAATGAACCCCAAAAAAATATCTTTATTGTTTACATACTACTATCGGACCTCGTCAAAACGAGCTACAAGAGACCTTTAAAATCAGCTCGTCTTATCCGAAAAACAATACACTACAAACCTTAAGACGGAAATCGGAAATGTAGTTCCTTTCATCAGTAATTTATTTTAGGCGTGTTCGAATTACCGAGGTTCGATTTACAACCATAGTCTGACGATCGCATGGACCCAAGCGGCTTGGACCGTGGTTGCTAAATCTGTAGGTATGCGGAAATTACTGTTAGAGAAATTACTAAACATTTATTACAAATTACTAAAACATTGTTTTTATACAATAGGCTGTTGGCGTTTACGTTCCCCGGAAAATGCCGTGTAAACCAAAATCGTGAAAATTAAGACTTAATACACTAAAAAATGAATGTTGTTTTTACAGTATAATACAGTTAATTTTATAGTAATAAACAGTCAAATTGCTAATTTTACACTTTAATACCGTGAATTTTACAGTTTAAACTGGAACCTCTGCTGCCAGTATTATACTGTTGTTTTTATAGTATAATACAGCTAAATTTTACGGCAAAAACTGCAAAATGGCTAGTTTTATAGTTTTTTACTGTGCATTTTACAGAGTTCTAAATTGTAACTTCGGCTGCCAGTATTATACTGTAAAAACAACAGTTCATTTTTTGCAGAGTAGTAGTGTTAAAATAGGGGTTAGGTTCCATAGATAAAGAAAATACTTCATCCTTGTGGTAGAAAAATATATAATTTTATGCGTAATTATTCTAATGCATATATGTGCACCGTACATATTGAAACATGAATAAGCTTAGTGTTTTGTAAAAAAAAAAAACTTGTTACGCTAGTCTTTTGGGAGCAGTGGCGTACATAGCACCACTGCAGTCTCTCCAGCGCGGGGGGTGAGCGCTAGGGTGGGGCGAAAAATAAAAAGGTTTTCAGATCAACTTCTAATAGTTGCCAAAAGTTGTCTTTGGTGATAGTTAGCTTTTGTGCAAAATTTGAGAAAAATCTTTTAATATCTTCAGGGGGCGCTGCGATCGCGAAGTTTTATCATAGCTTTTATCGGGATTTTATGGTTAAAATATGAAAAACAATGCCGTTAGCTAATCTCATTGCATTTTTTTACTCATAAGATATATTCATGCATTCAAAGCATATGAAATAACTCACAAAAATCATTTTATATGATATATTTATATTTCAAGCATTTAAAAAGAAACAAAAATGTGAAAAAAAAGTGATTTTTTTTTAAATATAAATATATCATATAAAATAATGTTTGTGAGTCATTTCATATGCTTTTAATGCATGAAAACATCTTTTGAGTAAAAAACAACGCAAAGAGACTAGATAATTCATTCTTTTTAATATTTTAACCATAAAATCCATAACAAAGCTATGGTAAAACTTTGCGATCGCAGCGCCCCCTGAAGATATTAACCGATTTTTCTCAAATTTTGCACAAAAGCTAACTATCACCAAAGACAACTTATGGCAACCATTAGAAGTTGATCCGAAGAACTTTTTATTTTTCGCCCCACCCTAGTGAGCGCACGAGATTTGAAGGAGCAAAATCCAGAGAAATAGCACTATGAGTTACGTGAAAAAAAATTATAGTTTAATAGAGGCTTAGGGAACGCACCTAAAGTCCATGTAAGCTTCTGGGTAATTCCATGCATGTGTGGAAAAGCGTTGGAAAAATCAAATTATAGCAATGCGTCTTTTTTGCATATTTTTTTGATTTAAAAATGTTAGAAGTTTATTATTGATACTAATTTTTTGTCAAGAATGTAGTATTTTTAGTTTTGGCAGCACTTTGAAATTGGAAATGGAATATTTAGCTTTTGGTAAAACAAATGATCAATCTTTTAACGTTGGCAAGTTTCAATTGTTTTCTTTAGATAACCGCTTTAAATGAAGAATATTGATTATTATACTTTAATTCAATATTGTGAATTGCTAAAACGAGGGTTTTCACTTAAATTAAGTGATTTATGTAAACTTAAAAAATGCATTGTTCTATGTAGCGTAAGTTACCAAAAACATGTTAAAGTTCATGATGGGCATAAAGAAAGGACAATGCAATGTTAACAATGCCATATTTTCTATATTATAAGTGTGTATTAAGCAAATAGTTAAAGTTTTTTTTAAACAATGTTTATTTAATTTTTTGTGCTACAATCAAAACGTGTAACGTAAGTTGCCGACACATGCAGGTAACGTAGGTTACCTAAGTAGAACTTAAATACTTGTGTTTATGAAGAAAGTAAATTGTAAAATAAACCTATGTGGTTAGTAGGAGTAATTTATTCATGAATTCTTTCAAATGTACTGTATTTACTTCATTTAAATTAATCATACTTCTTAAAATGTCGCTATTTGTTAATAAGATAACAATACAACTCGATTAAAAATTGTATGTTTCTTTTTGGCTTTTAAGGTATTAATTCTCTCTAAACAATATCACTGCATTCGGAATATTTAGGATATAAATTACTAGAAATTATTCAAAAATGACTTCTATTATTCTTTAAAGTTATCAAATATGTTTTGACAAAAACAAATATAAAAATATTTTATCTCTTACAGGTGAAATATATTTTATTCTGCATTAAGTTACCACTGAACTCTTCAGAAAAAATGCTCTGTAAAAGGAGTATGAGAAAAGTTTGTGGATATTAGAGATTTACAAATAAAAGTCACTCTTGGTGGTATTGAAATATGTTAGAAAAAGAAAAATTTATCAAAACTATTTTTTGAAGATCCGCACGTTGACGATCATCATTTAAGAACTAGAAACGGACAAACTGTGCGGTTTCGTTTAGTTAAGTATTTCAAAGAACAAGAAGAAAAAACAAGAGATAAGACAAAGAGGAACAAGAGATAAAAGCTGGTGACTGGTGTGCAGTGAAGTACGAAAATACATTGTATCCTTGAGTTGTGACGATTATTGAAGAAAACGAGTTTAAAGTAAAAGTAATGGCGGCTGTTGGAACCTATTATAAATGGTGAACGACAGATGAAATTTATTATAAGAAAGAAAACGTAATTCGAAAAATTAAATCACCTGAACTTGTTAATAACACAGACTAGTATGCATTAAAAAGTCTTATATTATGTAATATTTTTGATTGGTCATTGAGTTTGGTATTAAATTTCTATAAATTTAATTCATAATTGTTAATTTTCAATATTTTGATCTAAACTAAGCTGTAATTTTCATTCCTTAATTTTTGTAATAAAAATATGCTTGTAAGTAAATTTTGTAACGTAAGTTATTGTAACGTAAGTTACCCAGTTAAAATTTCTATAGTTCTCAATTTTTCAAATATATTTTTTAATTTATGAAAATAAATTCCTAAGCATTATAAGGAACTGATAAATTATACTTCAAACAAGAAAACAGCTGTAATAGAGCATAAATTTGCCTTAGAACCAATTTTCATATTATGTCACTCCCTTTTTGTGTAGCGTAAGTTACTGCCTTATTTTTGACTATAAATTTTGTAATATTTAAATGCATCGAATATTTTTGCATTTTAATTTTGCTTTTGATTGTCATTTTCATAGAATGCTTTTATGCAAGGTTTGTATCACAATATTTGTATGTACTGAGGTGCTAAATGCCTATGAGTTGGTCGAAATGTAACGTAAGTTACCGTAGAATTGCCCTTTTGTTTGGAAGCCATTAATTATGTTTCTCCGTAGTATTTTGCAAGGAGCTTTCATGATGACTTACGCCACTTAAATGACGGGATCTTCTGTCACTAGCAAATCAGGAAAACCGTTTGCCGCTGTCAAGGAATATCTCAAACCTTTTGTTGTGAAAGATTTTGGTTGTGTGTTATCGATGTCGATGTCCGTATTCTAGTTCGTAGCGTAATCCTTTGTCTCTTCTAAAATCTCCTCTTCCTGTGAGCTTTAAATCATGAGTTTAATAACTTTACTTTTCAAAAAAAGCTCTGGTCTGGAACCACTCTCAAAAAATGTCTCCTGTGGCCCCAGCTCACTTACAAGTATGACGAAATACAGCTAATTGAATATTATCTGCAATCGCAGAAGTTTGACTTTAAAAATATGCAAACCTGAGTTATAGAGGGAAAAGTAGAGTCGCATCCAAAATTTGGCAGCCATTTTGATTACGCCATAAACGCCGCTAGAGGGCCAAAAAATTGTGTCCCGCTCAAAATGGACTCCTCTATCCACGTAATATCTGAATCCGAAAGGGCATTGCGGTAGCCAGATATGAAATATTTTGGTATAATGTTCAGCTAACACACCCTACTATATCGAGCTAATCCTTAGTAGGGCTGCGACAATCGTCATCTATGATAAAACATCGATGTTTGGAAATATCGATGTTGGATATTGAAGACATTGATGAAGCGGCCAAAAAACATCGATATTTTCAGGCATCGATGTTTCAAAACATCGATCTTTTCTTAGATATGCAACGTACATATTTGAATGTACAGTAGCCCTTCGTTACATCTCTTCTCGTTGTATCTCTCAATCGGATCTGTCGTGATTTTACTTTATCTCCCAAGAACACATCTACCATAAGACGTCGACGGTAATTATAGAAAACTTTTCCTATTTAGATAGATATGGTAACTATTGATTAACGATGTAACTTTTATTTCTTTATTTATTTATTTATTTATTTTTTCCTGAATTATAAAACACTGATATAGAAAAAAAAAACTTCGATCGCGAAACAATTATGTTTAAAAAACATCGACCGTAAATGAATGCTTAAAAAATATTGAGCGCAAATCATCGATAATAATCATGGAATTTTTTTCCAGTGAGTTTAACACTGCAACTTGCGATTTGTGATGTACATAAATGTTTTGATAAAATGTTTTGATTATTTCACATTCTTATGCACCATTTTTGCATCGAATATCAACATCACAAAAAAAACATCGATCTCGAAACACCGATATTTGAAAAACATCGACCGTAAAACATCGATGGTAAAAGCATCGATGTTTCAACAAAAGCATCGATGTTTCCAAAACATCGACATCCATGTCGCAGCATTAGTCAATCGAATTAAAATTAAATTTTTAATATTTTATACCAAAGTTTTTTTTTTTTAATTTATTTGAAGTGATTTTTTTTTTAATTTAAAAATTTACTTCTTGCTATACTTGTTCAAAACAAATAACAAAAAATACTAATTTTCGTTTTAATGTCAGTGTGTTGAGCATAAAGGGCGAATATTTATACTTATCGTTAATTTGCTCTAAATATTGCACGTTTGTATGGTCGAATTTAAAAGAAATTTTGAGCAAGTTTGTAAGTGAAAAAAAAAGCTTTAAGAAAGCTACTTCATTTGGGTTAAAGGAAACTTCGAAAACTACATAGTTTGAAAAGTTTAAAATGCCCAAAAACCACAAATATATGCTTACTTACGTTCAACCTTGAAATTAGTTTTGCTAAATTTATTAACAAACTAACTTTATAACTGTACTTGTTTCATTGCTTTCGCAACAATTGAAAAGTGTTACTAATTGGCAGACATTGTGACAGAGAAAATAGTTTAAGAAATACTCTTCAAAATAAAAAAAGTACTCAATAGCGGCTTCATTTAATGTTTTCCCTCTCACGCCAAATTCCAACAGTGTAATAATGAATGCGAAAAAGTTTGGATTAATTGACAATTGATCCACTCGACTTTTATCTGGCAGTGTGCACTAAGGAAGGAAAGCGAAAATGACAAGAAATGAAGCCAAAAGTAATATTTGTGTACCTATTTAATCAGCTAAAGCTGCTGATGAAATTACTTGCCAAGCTTTCAAGAGCCTGAAACTTTGCAAAGCAAACATCGGAAGAGGAGTAAATAAAATAACATAGTTACGAGAGAGCATTGGAACTAAAACAGCGTTAAATTGATTGGCGAGTTTAGTTGTTGTTTTCCTGCTTTCTTTACTTCATGATTAGAACACTCTCAAAACATCAATTTCTTTCTTTAGTTAAATCGAATAAAATTCTCGGGTGGTTTAGGCACGTAAAAAACATGAAACAATGTATTTTTTGTTTTAAAAATTGATTTAAAGAACGTTTTTCCCGCCTCCTGAAGAAAACTTAAATGCGTTGGAAACTATCATTTTTTATTTATAGAATAGTTTTATCTATAAGTTTCATAAATATTACTTTTATTTTTACAGATTGAGATAACTAGTTTCGTCTAACAAAGAAAAGCTAAAAAGTAATGAAACCTCAAAAAGAAGAACTAATTGGCTATACTTATATGACTGTTCAGAGTTGAAACAACTTGATTTCACCTCAATCCAAGGAAAGTATTTTAATTGGAGTATTTCTATTAAAGTACCACGAAAAGAACAAAATATCTATTCTCCAATTGCATTTGATTAAGACTTAAAACACAAAAGGTAAAGTTTGAAATCGGGTAGAATTTTCCAAAAGCAAAAGTCAAGCTACTACAAGCCTGAATATTTGAATAAAAATTCAAAACTTCAGTTTTTTCGTAATTTTTATACAGCTTGCTTCACAGTTTTTCTTTTATTATTTCATTTTTTTTTATTTATTTATTGATTTTCTTATTTATTTATTTATTTTAATTCTATATGACAGAGATGTTGCAATTAGTGAAGACTTAAAAAACACAAAATATATACACATTGAAAATTATTTTCTAATCCCACTACGAGCCTGAAAGTTCGAAGGGATAAATAGTTTCATTAATTATTTGCGATTTTTAATTTTTTTTCATTTTGTAGTGCAAAAAAGTTACAGTGGGTACTACTAGATGAGAAACGTAATTTATCTCTCTGTTTCTAGATTAATCATAATTTCCCAAATCCATTAATATTAACAAAATATTCAATTCTTTTCCCATATTTCGTAAATTTTAAAACACTTTTCTGTTAGCAATTTTATTATCCGCAATGTTATAAATAGTATAGCAATTCAGGACCTACTCTGAATAACGCAGCTGCGAATAGTGCCCAGATACAAAGACCCTTGACGTCAAAGGTCCCAAAATTTAGTTCATTTTTTCTAAAAATATAAATTGGTTTACATTTTTAAACTCATTCACTTCTTTCTTTTCGCTACATTCAAACAGTATTACAGGAGTAAGGCTAGAAAGTAAGAAAGTAAGCCTTACTTTTATGCAATGTTACTACCCATTAGCCAGGGCAAGGCAAAACTGCAGCAAATATGCCCACAGATCTGTCAAGACATCCTGAGACTGCAGTTTCGTCCTTATTCTGGACTTAGCAGTCAGGAATAGCCGATAACCGAGATAGAGATAGAAATCCTCTTATTGTTGCCAAGACCTCTTATCTTTACTACAATAAGAGGATTTCTACCTCCAGCTCGACTATCCACTATTCCTGACTGATGAGTCCAGAATAAGGACGAAACTGCAGTCTGAGGATGTATTGACAGAGCTGTGGGTGTATCTGCTTCAAGCATTATTTTTGTTTATAAACACAGTACTAAGTGACATGTATGAATTTCTTGATTTTTCATTTTGCTATAATATTTTATAGAAAGTTTATTTTGTGATATGATACTGGATTTTTTTTAAATGCCATACTGGAGTTTTGAATGACCAAACCAGCATACACATCTTTATTCTTCATGCGAAAACATAAAATTGCTTAAAATATCTTTGTAATGTATTTGTATTAACAATTTTTTGGCATGTAAAAAAAGAAGAGGAAGGCCCACACGAACTGTAGCCCCGAGGCACCATGGCTTGATCGCGCAATACTTCTGAATACTAAATTTCTGTTTAAGAAACATAATGATTTAGTTTACATAAGATTTGAGACGAAAGCTAAATTCTAAATGTCAAGTTGCGAGAAACAGAATAGTTGGAATGTTGTAATTCGAGATTACTTTAGAAATAGGAAATATATTGAAATGAAATATTTTCTAAGCATACAAGGAGCTTGAACATTTAAAAACCAAAAAAATAAGAATTTAAACATTTTATTGTTTATTTATTTATTTATTTGTTTATTCTGTACGAGAACAGCGTGGAAAAAAATTTCGTTACATAATAAAAATAATTACTTAGGAGAGTTTAATTATAGACAGAAATAATTCAAGGGTATCTTAAAATCAGGCAATATTTTCATTTTTTACTAACAACAGCCATTTACTGATAATTTTCGTGAATTTTGGTCGTAACAGATAATTTATTTGAATGCATCATAGTTTTTATAGTAGAATCATGTGTAATTAAGTTGTGAATCATCATTTTTTTTCTTTCATCTATTTTAGTATTCATATTTTTACTTTAATCGGAAAGTGGACTAAAATGGATACATAACAAAAGAGGGCAATTGCAGCAACAATCCTATTCTCATGGTAATAAACATTCAAAAAAACACTTTAAGTCTTATTATGAATAAATTTATTGGATTTCTTGCAATTTTGAATTACAATCGAGTTACATCAAATTAAAATCACAGATCACATCTACCTTTTTTTTTTTTTTTTTGGAACTAAACCAAAACATTTAAGTAAGTGAAACCTACTAATATAAAAGTTAAAGTGCTCGAAACTTACTAAGTAAGAAAAATTTCGCAGAGGCCTTTATGGAACTACTTTAAATAATAATTTCAGCACTTTTTTAGAAGCAAAAAAAAGGGAAAGAAGAAGAAAATAAAAAAAAATAATTAATCTAATTCTCAGATGTCATCTTAGTCTTCCGAGAATTAATTACTTTCGTTGAATTACCACAACTGAAACTGGCACATGTTAATAACCTCACACTTACATGCTATTTACCTTTTGTAATACGCTACCATCTCTGTCTCTCTCTCTCTATTATAGCCGAGTAAAAATTAATCGACAAGTTTTCGATTTTAAGGCCGATTCTTCAATTACGTTATCTACCCATAACCGGGCCCAGAATATTTATTTTGTTCCTATCAATTGACAGCGAGTAAAAACAGAAATGTATTCCCAGATCCCTTCAATTGACTTCTCTTGTCGCGATGAATGATTACTATTGCAAGAAGTAGCAAATCAATATTTATCTAAGATGGATCTTTTTTCCCTTCCTGAATGGGATGTTGTTAGCCCGCTGTATTTGAGATCTTTGTTTTGTAATTTTTTTTTACTTCCTTCTGCAGACTACATGATACTTTGTTGTAGTCCAACCTCATTTACGGAAATAAGCAAGGCAGAAAGTTTTCGTTGATACGCATTTATTAATAAAGAAAATAAGACACTTTCTTTTCGGTTACTTTTTAACTTAAAGCCCTAATATATCTATAGAGGAATATTGGCTTAAAGTTATAAACATTTCATTTTTTCTTATATTCAATAAGCTATATAATGATAGTTACATACTATTTATAATGTATAATTGGATAGGCCGTGTACGTTTGATTAAACTTAAAACATAAGAGAGCTGCAAATGAACATAAGGTCTTTTTGTTTATTAAAGTAGTCATATAGCAATACAATATATAGTATTTGCAATATATAATTGAATAAACATTGCCTGTTTATATTAAAGCTAAATTTTTAAAGTTTACGTCTTTGTAGGGTTATAAATCAGTATTAGGTAAAACATCGAAATAGTTTTCCTTTTTGTTTTATTACATAAAATATACCATGAGAAATTTATATCGGTTACACAGTTATTTTGCACTTTCAAAAAAGGTAGAAATTTTCCACCTTAAAAAACTATTAACCAAAGTGAAAAATGCAATATTTTTACTATGAAAAAATTTCTATTTTGTGATTTACAGTAATTTCCATCAACTGTACGTGTAAAGAAACGAATAAATGACTTATTAATGAAAAATAAACGAATAAGTGAATCAAATTTTGAAAAAGACTTGCATAATTTTTTTATTAATATTTAGATCTTGTTAAAATATTGCTAGATAGGTGGTGCTGCAAACTGAAAATATTTTGCCATTTCACTTTGTCTTGCTATTTCACTTGCCCCACATTCCCCTACATTTCTTAAGATTTTTTTTTCTACACTGGAATCTGGGGGGGGGACTAAAAATTTGTAGCAAAATAAACAGACAATCTAAAAAGTGATAAAATTAACAATGAATGACAAAATACTTCCTAAGATTCATCCGAGGTGAAGAAAGAAGCTTTGAACTTTTTTTTTTCTTTCCTTGTGATTAATTGTTTGAACTTTGAGCAACCGGTTTCGTACATGTTTACAATTTTGGCTTTCGCTACCCTTTTATTACTACTATTTTCTCTTCTATACCCATCGCCCTCCTATCACCCCTTAAGAATTTACCGCCCGTTTGAGGAGTCAAATCGCCCCTTAGGGAGCGATCACCCCCAGGTTGGGAACCACTGATCTAAACCAATCGATGATTCAATTATTGCCAGCATTTTTTTTTTTTTTGTCTTTTTTTCCGTTTTTTTCCCCTTTAATGTTTGAATTGTAGTTTTATTTATTGAACGTCCGTCGATTATGTTTTTACATGGCATACATGTCCTTAAAACTGAAAACAATCTGCACATCGCAAAGAAGTTTTGTCTGCATATCTGAAAGAAGAAAATGTTGAGCATAGTTGAGATAGCTTACCAGTTTCAAAATGAGAAAATTGTAAATTTGATTTAAAAATTAAAGTGCATAAAGAAGGAAAAATGTATTTTATAGTAAAACTTGCTTTGAAATACCATTTTTTTTTTTTTTGGCTGTAAATTCACTTAATTGTACTTTTTTTTAAAAAAATGAGTATTTTTCAATTTTTTTTTTTTTTTTGTGACGCAAAGACAAAATTAATGTTTTACTGTAATATATTTTAGATTTGGTTATTAGAATAATGTTTGATCAAATAAATGAATAGTGAATAAAATGACTGAATAAATAAATAGATAATGAAATAATACACGAATGAATAAATAAAATAATCAATTAGTAAATTTGAAAATTAAATGAATAAATAAACATGAAAGTAAGTGATTGAATGAATAAATAGGGGTATTAAATTAAGAAATAAAAATGAATGAATACGTGAAGGATTTTAATAAATGATTGACTAAGTAAACGAAATGAACTATTTCAAATTTTCCCCTCTACCTAAACAAGAACGCACATGACTAATTGTACAAAACTTTCAACGAAAAATAAGCTTATTGTTAAATAAATAATGCAAAGAACATCAATTAAACTATCAATATATATTTAAAATCTCAATAACAAAATTTTATCATTTTTTATAACAGAAATACTTGTAATAATTATTGACTTGAAAAAAAATATGAGTATCTATTTTCAAAATTGCTTGCTTTTGAAAATTATCACACGCTTTGATCTTTGGATATATTTTTTTCCGGATAGAGAATAGGACTGCTTTAGTTAAAGTATTACGATATAGGTGGCGCTAGAAACCTAGAAAATATTTCTCCGTTTTAATATTTGCCCCGCTGTTTCACTTAACCCCACATTCCCCCCACCTTTCATTTAAAAAACGCTGTTGCATCTACGAATGATACTTAATTTAACAAGTCTCATCATCAATTGAAAATAATTCATATTTTGAAGAAGTTTAAATAATATGAGACAAGAAAGGATTTATTTTTGTTTTTATTTTCCATCCAACTCCAAATAACTGCTTTTGCATTAAAGATTTTAAATGATGCGAAGTGAATTCCATCTATTTTAATGAGTTTCGCATTGGGTTGTTTCTTATCATTGAGGAATGCGAAAGAACGAGTTTTGAAAAGTATTAATACGTTCAAGATCGAGTATTTAATACAGCGTTTGATAAGAATTTCATCTTGTAATTTAAAGAAATTTTAAACGATTTAATACATTTTCTCAGCAAAATAAAATTTTATACATAACCCAAAAATGATTTGAGATTACGGAATAAATCCTAGGGCTGCATCTGACCTGTTCATTCATTTAGCTTAAGAAACATGTATTTGTATATATATATAAATATATATATATATATATATATATATATATATATATATATATATATATATAAATATATATATATACATATTTTTCCCCCAATTACTAGGGGTTCCCCCTCCCCCTTTACTTGCTAACGATCGTCTATACCCGAAAATTACTTCGCAATCTTATTTAGATTGAGAAAGGGTCTGCTAGAAGCAACTGAGAGTGAAGAATTTTCGAATATGTGGATTGACTAGGACTTTGTCTTAATTGGAAACACTAATAACTCATGTTTTAATTAAATTAAAATGCTTAAACAAAATTCATTTGTGCGAAAGAAAAGTTATTTTAAATGATGTAAACGTTAAGGTGTTAGACAATTTACCACCGTCTTTTTACGTGAGTTATATGAACCTTAAAAGTACTTCACGAAAAACTAATATAAAACTGAAGCAAATCGCTTCAAGCCACTGACCTCTAAGATCCAAAATCATTTCTTACAAATTGAAACACTGTAAGTTCTATACATATGTCTGGATATCGCTCAGTCACATTCACGTTAATCATACCCGAATTCTTTATTAAAAAAAAAGCTTTATATGACGGAACGAACCCTATATTTGCTCATGCTTTGTAAGTTAAAAATTAATAAAAACAACAAACTAAACAATAAACTGGATTAATGGTTTCGACCCTTGTTTCACAAAGGGATGCTTCGATTAATTGAAAATATCTCATTGATCTAAGTAGGAATGGATTTGAAACAAAAACCTTTGTACTACTTGCTATGTATGCTAAAACATTAGTAAGTGTTAAAAGTTTAAAACTTGCTTACTTAGTAAAAGTGCTTTACTGGTGTGATTTACTGTGGAAAGATTTTTTTTTTTTCGTCGTTTGCCAGCCAGGGTGGCAATTTGGGGTGCACTGCTTCACTTTTCCAACTGTACCGTAATTTGGTGTGAAGTCCGACTTCCACAGTACACGCATGCCATAGGTACCCGTTTATAGGGTAGGCAACCTTTCACAACAACACATTCACACAAAGAAAGGACAAGGACAGGAGAGAGAAAGCACATCCATGCCCAAGCCAGGACTCGAACCCCGGGCCACACCATCCATGGCAGACTACTCTGACCACTAGACAAATTGGCCGGCAGATGTTTTTTCTAATTTCGTTATTAGGTATCATGTTTTTATGAAGTGTACAGTATTAGACATCTGTTTTAGAGCTCTCTAGTCCAGCAATATATTCACCGAATCTATCACTGCAAATGTTTAAAGTGTTTTTCTATCATTAAAACTATTTTTTAGTTTGCAGGAAAGCAAAGTGTTGAGCTAGTTTCAAAAAAGGAATTCAGAAATGAGTCGATCCACATAAAATCAGACATTTTGTCTGACACGTAGCAGTTCTGTTGTTTGTTTCAAAAAGTCAATCAAAAATGCAATAGACAAAAAAAATGACATGCAAATCGTATACTGTCGGCCCACGGCTTCTGTGGAATTGGCTAACGTCCAGCTAAGACGAATCTATCTAAATGAGGGTGAAAGTAAAAATTTGATGGGCATGTTCATTCTTTTCAATATGGTTCAGCTTGATTTAGAAGTTAACCCACATCTGCAAAAGCTGGCATCCCCCAAAGCTAATAGACGCTTCCAATCCCAACAATAAACGGATGTTTGCCTTTCCATCTCTTCCGTGATCGAACTGTACAAATGTCGTTTCTTGGGGGGGGGGGAATGTGTGACAAAATACTTTTTTACGAGGAATGACCCTATGGTACTGTTGTTGCTACATTTTTTGCTCATTTTTGTCTGAATTCATTGCAATTAATTTCCCGAATTAGCTCGTTTTTAATCAGTTAACCGAGAATCCCATTTTATAGTCGACATTAATAATTGAAGCATTCCACCAAAAGAAAAAGAAAACAGCAGTGCAACATTTAGCTCATTCTTAAAGTTAAACAATACTCTAATCCGTACCCTTTACTCGTTTTAAAAGGGAAAAAAACGATGAAAACAATTTAAAACGAAACCTTTCCATATGTATGGTTAAAATCCCAAATTATTAGTAATTTCGAAAAAAAAATGATGTCACATACAGTGTTAATGAACAGAAGTGTTATTTTTTTTAAGGTTTTATTATAAACAAATATATAAATACATATTAAAATTCTTAAAACTTTTTGGCATTTCTCCTTCAATTGCATGCTAATATTGCTTGTCCTAGGATAATATTATTGCAATAATTATCCAAAGCAGCCATTTTGTCATCTGTGGATGGGAACCTGTAAGAAACATACAGAATTGATTGAAAAGATATATTCGAAAATTCTAAATTATTTTATGGATACAATGTAAAATGTTTGAGGGAGAATGTATAAAAAAATGTAGGGCAAAGTGAAGTAGTAAAGGTTTACCATTTTCAAAATTAACAAAATGAAATTTGCTTAGAAAATTGCAGTGCAAAGAGAATGAACAATTTAACTTAAAATAAAATGCTTATTAAATTATTATTTTTATTTTTAGAAATAAATTTGTACCGTCAAAAAAAGTGGAAATTTTTCATTTTCATTTTTCATATTGCAAAGTGAAAAATGAAATATTTCTGCAATGAAATAGTTAATCCAGTTGTTAAAAAATATTTTTGATTAAATGAATGATGAAATGAAAGATTGAAGGAGTAAATAAAAAGATGATTACGCAATAAATAAATTAGTTAAATTATTACCGCATAAGAAAAAATAAATTAGTGAGTTTTATAGTGAGTGAATAAAAAAGATAGTGAATGATTGAATAAATAAGTGATCCATTAAATGAAGGAACGAAATCGAATTAATTAATAAATGAATATGTAAGTGATTTAAAAAATGATGAATAAGTAAACAAATGGACTTTTTCACTTTTTCTCATTCACTTTGCCCCGTGCGCACTTGACTAATTATGCGAAGCATTTAAAATACAAATAAGATTAATATAATATGAATAAATACTGCACCGAGTAATAGAGGGTCCCAATTAATATTAAATGTTAACAACAAGAAAATCTTAATTTCCGAACAGCAAAAGTAATTTTTAACTTACAATAAAGTAACAAAGTAAACAATGCAAAATATGTCAGTTTTAGCAAATTGCTTGTGTTATCATATGTTTTGGTCTTCGGGGGTAACTTTTTCCTGACTGGAATTTTCGACTACACATGTTACTATCTTGCAAAAATATTACCCAATAAGTGGTACTAAAAACAGACATATTTCACCATGGCCATGATTTAAAATACATCCTTTTGTCGTGTGTATTTTCATCCATAAGCTGAAAAATTCGCATTGAAAAATCGCTCCTTATAACTCCGAAACACGTGTATTCAGTGTTTCTTGCACATTTGTGCTTTCAACTTTTTTTCTCTTTTTTTTTTTTATTTTTTCTTTCAATGGTATATACTGTCCGTCTTTGAAAACCGCGCCTAGCACTCGGAAACCATTCCACTTTAAAAACGGGTGATGGGTTAGGATTGAAAACTTTCTCAAGTTCTCAATTTAAAACTTGCATTTGCTATCCTTTTGACATATTCAACTAAACTATGTATTTAAAATTAGCATTGTTCTACGTTATTTGATACAGCTCAAAATGCTTCTTATTATTCCTCCCCTTATTGTTATCGTACCTATCACCCCTATTTTGGTAAGATCAGAGAAAACCTGGCGCATGCGTAAATAAGCGGAAGGTTTTACCGATAGGAAAATCAAAGAGTATGTGATGTTTTTTAAATTTCTGTCGAGCCTCTTAATGGAATAGTCATTTTGTGACGAAAGAATATTCTAATAAGCGTGTGTGTTATTCCATTATCCGGGATCAAAATAATACATTTCAATTGTTTGGTACATTGAAAATGTATTACATTAACCAGGATATTCTTTATGCCAATATTCTAATTCAGCGGACTGGACTATACATAAAAGTAAACTAATAATTTTTAATCAAGTAAATTTACCAGCGGCTCTTATTTCTTTGATTGTAACTGCGTGCATATGATTTATTGTGGCAACACATTTTAGAGTCACTTTTCCATCGTGAAGAACTTCAGGCTTCAGTCTAAATCGTAATGCTAAACTTGTGCTTTCAAGCTGATCAGGATAAACTATTGTTTCTTGATCTGATAATTCGGAATGGGCCTATAAAACAAGAGAAAAAAACATCTAATCATTTCAGAACATTCATTACCGATCTTAAAGTTTATGAATTCATAAAATTCTGGAGATATTTTTATAGTATGTTACTTTAAAATAGGCGTATCAAGGTCAGAAATTGTGTGTCCTCTCCATAGAAACCTAACTCGATTTTTTTCTAAAATAAATGAAGGGACTTAGCAGTTCCCATGGAGACGATGCTAAATTTGTGACCTTGACGAGCCTATTTTAAAGTAACAGATTATAAATACAGAGCAATAGTGTATTGGAAAAAATGTAAACAATGCTAAAAGTGTACTTCAAAGCTAATTGAGATACGCAAATGTTTCTTGATTTAATAATTAGGAAAAAGCATATAAAAGTTTTTTTTAAATTATCATGTATTTTCTAAATGGCCAAACACCAGCTTCCTTTCTTAATACTTGAAAATAACCTGCCTGTCTCTAAAAGTCCAACACAATTTAATGATTACAAATTTTTTAAAGTACGGAAGACAAATTTAAATTAATAAGAGTAATATTGATAAAAGTACAAGAGATGCTAAACTACTTTCTAGCTAATTAAGATGCCCAATTTTTCCCTGCTTAAATGATTTAGAATGGGCATATAAAAGGTAAAAAGTGTTTTAATTTCAGACTGATTGAGCACAAACCGGTTTCTTAGTATCGAAAGATTTATACTGATTCTATAAAAGATTTAACAGATTATGACGATTTTCAACTCATAAACAAAAAAAATACATGTTTAAATTAATAACATTAATGGTTAGATAAAAATAGAAACAATGCTAAACTCATACTTTCCATGTGATCAAGGCAAACAGTTGTTCTTTGATTTGGAATGGTCAATTTTATGCAAAAGTAAAAACTGCAATTATTTCAAAACTACCAAACAGTGGGTTTATAAAAAGACCATCATATTTTGATGGTTAGAAAATCGTAAAATAGTGAAAATAGATTTAAGGTAATAAGACATACATCAAAGCCTTCTCCAAAAGCTTTAATCTACTGGTGTATTAAGATATATCTTTCAAAGCATGGCTGACAAATATTTTGATACAGTGAATAGATCACGCAACTTTTCAATTACACTGTCGGTTATAGATGTTTGTTGTATCAATTCAATAGATCGCTTATGTTCCCCTCAAATATCTTTGATTTTTTAATGTGCTACAGAAAAATACTGACCTTATATTTCCATATAGAAATTATTCATATTAAAATATATTCCTTACGATATTCAAGGTAACTTTAATTCCGATTTCTATACTGGCCCCCTCATATTTAATTGTGCTATTGTATTATATTGCAGTTTTCCGAACTGTACAATACTTATACACATTTCTCTGTTGGTCCCTTGGATTGGCGCATAAGTGATAGCTCACCGTATATCAGAAATATTTTCTGAGATGCAAGAGATATTGCAGAAATATTGGCATATATCAGTGAATGATCTATTAGTGTGTTTATATGAATGGGATCATTTAGTACTTCAGATGTTATGGGAGCTTGCAGGGAGATTGAATTGGGATTGAAATATCCATATTTTCACGTTAGATATCACTCGAAATAAGATATAACTGAAGATATTGCGAATAACGTTAAACATGACGTTTACCTAACAGTTCAAAGCCGTTTAACCTCTAAATATTGTTTGAATGAGGAAAAATTCTAGATGGCTCTTTTTTCCCAAAAGGGAGCCTCAGTGCTTTAGACTTTCAAGAATAAGGACCCCCAAGTGTCCACGTGGTTGAGGTTGTGTTCTCTCACGAATTTCCTGTTATGCGCTGAATATTTTGCACTGTTGAAGAGGCTCTATTGTTGCCTTGAAATAGATTTTTGCTGTATTTTCTTGGTATTTTGGGGGGGGGGGATTTTTCACATTGATTCTTCCTTCTATTCATAGTTAATGATTTTTCATCATTTGTTTAACAACTAGTTCTGACGTTCTCCATAAATTTCGGATAGGTGTAGGAAAAAATAGTTAGGGGAGAGGGGGGCACATGTGAACAAAAATGACATTTTTGTATATTTTTCATTATTAATTTGAGATATAAAGAAACAAGTGCTATACATGATAAATCAAACTTTGCAAAAATTTAATGCAGTTACCTCCCTTCTTCAACAGTGAATTCCAACCAAAAAATTAAGTCTAAAAAATGTTAAATGTTGTTTGCATCTGCTCCGGTAGGGGGGAGTTGTAAACATACATGGGGCACAAGTAAACACGCATACATAAATCGAAATGAAATACACCTAAGCATATTTTTAAGTATACTGCTTATTACACCTTAACAAACAACCCTCTCCCCTGCCTCGTGTTAGAATGTACCTGGTTGTTGGGTGACTTTACCCTAGTTAGCAGAATTCATATTTAATACTTACGTTTAACATTTGACAAATTTTAAGTTACTAGTTTGAATCTCCCTATTCTTTACTTACTTTTCGTTTTATATATATTTATTTGTTTCTCCTTCCTTTTTTTTTTTTTTTCGCAAAACTCTATCCTTAAACAATTGCGTAGTCAATTATTTTCAATAAAAGATCTCTCTATCTCTGACTTGAAATGCATATTGCTGTCAAAAATTCGATAAAAATTACTGAAATAAGGGACAGCAAATGCATTACCCATTAGACAGGTCTCCGATAAAAGACAACGATTTGTTTGCTCTCTTAGAGGATGTGGAACGTGTTTCTCAAGATAACATGTTATTGATTCGTAATGGACTCCCCCAAGAAGCTTAATTTTTGCTTTGAATCAATAAGCAGTATAGATTCAGTTTTTCTTAACCGCACCTTATTTTACAAGAAAATGAGCGGCGATCGTACATCTGTGGGGGCAAGGGGTATTTTCATATCGTTTATATTTGCTTGTGTACAGTTTTGAATTTGCATTTCAAACACAATATTATTTCAAACCAAATTCACCTTTTAAGATGTTTAAAGTTAAAGTTCAACGATTCAATGCATGAATTTCACGATCGTGGATACTTTCAATTTTAATGAAAATGTTTTCACGTTAAATGACTTCAAGATTCCGAGGTCATTTAACGAATGTTGCATTAAGGTTTTTTTTTTTTTTTTTGCTTGAATTGCTCTTACACTTAACAGAATATATTGTTATTAACATTCTACTTGTATATTTAGCTACATAACGCATATAAAAAAAGATATCAATTGGTAGGACCAAAAAATAATTTTGAATGGGGGATAACAAGTGTTCAGAAAAATGCTTATAACCATCTTAACTTTTTGCTAAACACCTTTCTTTGCTTAAGAGAGCAAAGTTTTTGTTATTGTTCAGTTTCGGTGAGAAATTGTTATTTTTAATAGAAGTATGCAGCCTGCTTAACATTTTCGTTCAATAAATAAGACATGTGGATTGAGACTAATGAGTGTTTCGGTGTAACAAGACCCTTTTTCAGACAGTAAAAGAGATGCGTACAAATATATGTTTGGATGTCTCTGTTCTTTCTAAAATGCATGCTCTTCTTTTTTCAAACTATCTCTCCTTATCTTAAAGAGTAGGGGAGACTGGGGACGGTTGTGACACGGGGCGGTTGTGACAGTCGTCATATTAGCTAAACCATAATTAACACCTGGTTGAAGCAAAGAGAGAGAGTATCAGTATGTTTGTCTGAATGTGTGTCAAAGCATCGCGGTAGCCATCGAGCGACATTAAAGCTAGCAGAGGGGTTGGTTACTTTTTAACAGTCAAAAGTAAGTTTTTTTGTTCGATGTCTTTTAGTAATTCCTGTTGAATGGGTACAGATAGAGAAATGAAAGTTTTCATCCCGTTCGTAGTGAACCTTAATAGTGAAATAGCAGTGATTACTTTTTATGTAGGCTATTTTGTATTGCCATGGCGATTACTGTTTTTAAAAGTAGTGGGTTGGGGTCGGTTGTGACAAATTGCGTGGGGACGGTTGTGACACGAGTAAAACATGTTTTTATCATATTTGAGGCCCATAATACGCTTGGAGAAGACAGAAATAGGGCAGTGTGACCTAATGAAATATAAAGAAGCTTATAAATAAGTGAAACTTTTTTTTCTGTCGGACAGCTTTGGAAATACAACGTTAATCGTAAGTCTTGGCTACGAAACATTCATTCGTAAACGCGATGGAGCCGGCCGGCGCTGTCACAATGAAAACAACGTTTGCATAGGTTATATTGCTCATAATAAAGTGCTTTTGAGCTTACATATACGCTGAAAGCAGATATGAGAGTAAAATGGCTACTGAGAAATGGTTCCGTTCATTTATGAATAGAAATGTTTCACGTCTGTCCGTGTAGCTCATGCAACTAGCCTTTCAAGAGTAATAAGCTTCAATAAAACAAATAAATGTGGAATCTTTCTTTGATACTTGAGAATTGTTATGAACAGACACGGTTATGACCCACAGGATGTGCATAATGTTTCCAAAACAGACGTTACGAAATTCTAAAAACCTGATATTTTTGTAAGACTTGGTATAAGGCTACTTCAACTGAACGAGACACATTGTTAAATGTTAAACTTTCCCAGATGAAGGTTATGTTGAATTACGTTTAATATTACATGAAATTAAAAGTGATCTAGACTGTTTTGCTGTATTTTTGAACTTGTCACAACCGACCCCAAGCACTGTCACAACCGCCCCTGGGGTGGGGTCGGTTGTGACATTTTTTCCTTTTTTGTTTAATTTGGTCCTGTGAGTTAACTATTATACTTGGGGAGAAAATTTTAGTGTTTATAAGCAGGCAAATAAACACTTTAACATAAAAACAACTTTAAACCAGCTCACAGGCATTGCTAAGGGATCTATGGGGGAGCAAATGAAAATTGTCACAACCGTACCCAGTCTCCCCTACCGCATACCTAGATATTTCCAGAGTAAAAATAAATGCACATCTAGCTCTTCTCAGGCTAAAGAAAAATGCACATCTAGCTGTTCTCAGATTAAAGAACAATGCAAAATTTAGATACTTCTAGATTAAAAAGAAGAATGAATTTAGAAATACCTAAATTAAAGAGCAATACACATAGCAATTTCTAGATTAAAGAGCAATGAGCATCTAGCTATTACTGGTTTAAACAGCACGTTCATCTAGCTGTTTCTGAAATTAAGGGCAACCCACATCTTATTATTCCTAGTTTCAAGAGTATGAGAAATCCACTCTAGATTTAAAAACGATGCCAAACTACAGGGTGCGGTTGAGAAACTTGCTAATTTCAAAAGTCAATAAAAGAAAAGTACTTTATGCATCAGTTTATTTCTTTTTATAAGATATTGTACCCATTCTGAATTTTTATTTTAACTAGATTTAAAAATTACATCGGGCAAATGGCGGCCCCCATGAATGATGCACTCATCTACCCTAGATTTGAAGTTTTGTTCCACTCTTTCGAGAATATCGACTGGGATGTTGGCGATTGCAAACCGGATGTTGTTCTTCAGGTGTTGCAGGGTCCGGTGCTTGTCGTTGTAAACGATCGATTTGAGATACCCACATAAAAAATAGTCGTTGGTTGTCAAATCGGGAAAGCGCGCCGGCCACGATACGTCACCTTCTAAGGAGACGTTATGACTCAGCTGTTGAACCACAGTAAATTTGTACGGATGAAACTGGAGTTCGTTGTGAAGAATTTGTCTCAGAGTGTAATCAGAAATTCCCAGAGCAGCAGCGCCGAACGCCTAGGAGAGCGCAAAAACGACTCCCTCACTTTCTCGACATTTTCTGGAGTTCTGGAAATCCGTTGACGTCCTGGGCCTCCCCCCCCCCCTCCTCCAGCTTTTCCTGAATGTTTTCGCCCACAAAACAGTCGACTCCCGGCCAGGAATGGACCCCCCGGATGAATTTTGAACCGAATTCGAAAGGCACGTTGAGTGGCGACCAACGAAAGACTATTTGAAAAGTAAGATTCGACGGGGAACGCTCGTTGCTCCTTTGTTCAAAGCAAAGCGACAACTAAATTGTGCGATAACAAAACTTCAGCACCCCCTCTTTAAAATGAAACTTTTCCCACTCCTTTCTGACCCCTCATTGCTAATTAGCATCCAATTAAAATCAGCAAGTTTCTCTACCGCACCCTGTAGCTTTTCCTGCATTAAATAACTTGAAACATGTATTCCTGTATTAAAAAGCAATGCGCATCTTGCTATTCTCAAATTAAAGATCATGAAATAATTAATATTCCTAGACTAAAAGGCAATGCATAACCAGATATCCTTAGGTTAAATTGCATGAAACATCCACCGTTACATCAAAGAATTAATTCTCATCTAGTTATTCCTAAATTAAAGGACAAGAAGAAACATGTATTCATCAATTAAAGAGCACACAAACTGGAGAAAAAAGAAATATTCTCTTACAATGTGTGCAATATTCGTAAATTTGTGCTGTGGATTTTTCTGCATTCATTTTGTTGTTTGAAATCCTTTCGGTCTTTCTTTACTTGAATAAAATTTAGGGTAGTTGACCTTTCTAAACTTCTTGTATAATTTTATTTACAGTTCCATTTGTCTTTTGCCAAGCTTCTTAATTTTTTATAAAGATCTTGAGGGAAATAAAGTAGCAGAATCAACTCTTGAAATGATACCAAAATAAAAGAACTTAAATGCACTGAGCATTATGTGCAGCAAAGCGAGTTCATGTTAATCCTCAGCCTTTACCTCAACAAAATAACAAAATAAATCCCACACTTCATCAGATACCCAGAGAACAGAGCGAAAACTTCTTTCTCAGATGTTAATTTTATTCGTCTTCCTGTTTTAATTAGTCGAAAGCCAATTAAGCGTGCCAAAATGTAGCTTAAGCCAAGAATGAAAAAGATTAAATAAATCAAAAGAGAAAAAGTTAACCGAAATTGCAAATTTGTGAGTTAATTAAGAAACGCTTATGAGTCGAATTTTAAGCAGTTTGGTATAAAATTCATGTTCTTATTTATTTTTTTCCGAGGTCCCTGAAATTAAGCACGAGGTATGTAGTAAGAAATAAAATGGTGTTATGTTTTAAGTATATTATTTCGCTAAAGTTAGTTAAACCTTTCACAATTTTAATTAAAATATTTGTTTCGATTTCCAACGCTTCGCTTCTCTAATTGCATTTTATAATAGCGTTGATATTTGCTTTGGTTTATGTGTGTAATTTTATAAAGAGTTAAATAGCAAAACTAGCAGTATTAATGTAATGCAACCGCATCTCTTGAGATGAGGTTTTCAATTTACGCATTTTTAGTGTTTAATTAATAATCTTGATTTAAAAACAATATTTTACCACAAGAAAAAAATTTAAAGCATTTAACAAATGCAGGCAACCATTATTTGATTATAAAGAAGTGCAGTTCAGGGGAATTAGGCGCATATACTGCAGATAGCGTTTATAATTAATAATGTTATGTTTATGTTAGTTAAAATTTTAACCTTAACTAACTTTTATCTTGATTTAAAAACTATATTTTACCACAAGAAAAAAAGTTAAAGTAAAAGCATTTTACAAAAGCACGCAACAGATATTTTATTATAAAGAAGAAAAGTTCAGGGGAATTAGGCGCATATACTGCAGATAGAGCATATAATTCTTAATGTTATATTTATGTTAGTTAAGTTTTAACCAAATTATTGAACTAAAAAATAATTCTTTTAATAATCAAAATGGAAAATGTACTAATTTACCCCGTTTTACCGTATGTGGTCAATTCAAATAATAGAATCGAAAGTTGAAACTGAAGCGAATTAAAGGGGGAGTAATTAATGACTTAATAAAAATACGGTAATAGCTTTATTACACAAAATTTATTTTTATATCTTACACACAACTGTATGTTAAACAAATTATTATCAGAATAATTGAAGTCAATAAATAAAAAAAACTAAATAATGTTCGCCCACAGATGCTGTGGAATTGGAAAACCCCGTCCAGATCAGACAAGTCTATTTGGATGAGGGGAAAAAGTAAAAATTTGATGCTTGTGATGCATTCAATTCAAAGTGACTCAGCTTAATTTTGAGGCTAACACACATCTGCAAAAGCCGACATCCCTAAAAACTAATAGATGCGTCCATTTCCGCAGGTAAACAGAATATTAGCCATTCTATCTCATCCGTGGTCAGTCAGTAGTTAGTTGATCGAGGATCTAAGAGAGTTTAGCAAGCAATATTGCACTTTCACAACATCAGTGAAAGGCCTGCCACTGTTTGTCCTTGGCACGTTTTGAAATAGTAAGTTGTAACCATGACGGAAAGTACCTTAGCCTTCTTTCAATATCCAGCAGTAGTCGGTATCTTGACTTGATGAAAGTTGATGTAAATAATTCAGATTTCCTCCAATATGTGGTTGAAAATTGCTCTAAAAGCGTGGGGGGGGGGATAACAACAATGTCAAGGATGTCTACATTTGGCTCGTGGTCACAAAATTGAGACAGTTATAAGAGCCAATATTTAGAAAAGTGCCAATTTGAAGCTGGAGTTTTCCGAAAAAAAAAATTTTTTGCAGAAAAAAAAATTAATATTGGATTCTAAAGTCTAAATTGGGTCTAAATGCAAGAAAATAAAAGGGGGGAGGTCAAGGAAGTTATTTACCCCCTCCTTAGATTACTCACTTTTAAGCCGTTACAGATCTGATGAGTGTTACAGATCTGATGTTAATATGAGTTACATATTTGAGTTTATGCTTTCAGTCTTCGTTAACATCTCTAAAAATGATATCATTTCCTTGCATTTTTAACATAGAATTAAGATAATTATATTAAAATATATATATATTAGCTAAAAAATCAAATTTCATTATAAAAAAGCATTTCTTGGAAATAAAAATGAGCGATAAGGTTTTTAGACAAAATAAATTATAAGATTACCAAATCCAAGCTCATAAAACATTTGTTTTGTTTTGAAACAATACACAACTTCAACTTTTTCAATACACAACTCTGCTGCTTGTTTTTCTTTAATTAGCTGCAGGAAGTTTAATTTCTTGATCAGAAATTTAAATTTAGCATGCTAGTTATTATCTAGTTATTTAGCGAAGTTATGAAAAATTGAAGCACCAAAAAAAATAATAATAATAAAATAATAATAATAATTAATTAACTTAATTTCTGCAGTGTCAATTTTTCTTATTTTACTAACTTCTATTGTCAGGTCATACAAACCACAAATGAAGCAATTGTACTAAAACTAATTGCTTTTCATTTTTTAAGAACAAAAATATTTAATATATATGGCTAAAACCTGTTATTTTTGCTTTTTAATAATTCTGAAAATTCGGTAACATATCAAGGCCGTATCCAGAAAAAAATTTCGGGAGGGGCCCAGAGTTTCGCACATTGCCTAAACACACATACATTTTTGCGTGTGCTATGAGTCTAATTTCTAGTTGCCCCCCCCCCCCCCGATGTTTGATGTGTGTGTTTTTCATTTCTTTATTCTTATTATTTTCTTGAACTGACCTTTATTGGAAATGGAGAGATATGTAATGACAACTTTTTTAAATGGGGTAGAATATCCGTAATTTTAGGGGGTCCGGGGGTTTCTCCCCCGGGAAAATTTTTGAAAAAAAGTTTTAAAATTCTGCATTTTGAGGCCTTATATGGGGCAATCGGGACTTCAAAAACATGTTGGAAAAGTAGGCAAACAACAATCTCATAAATTTTCTGCATTCTTTTGCAAATTAAGATTAATCAAAGCATAAAAAAATGTTTAGTTTAACAAACGATTAACATTAAGCGACAGAGAGGAAGGACAAGGGTGGAGAAAAGATTAACACATTATCACTTGCTTACATCGGTTTTCACTATAGTTACATAGTAGTTTTTGATCAGTTCTCCAACTCACCGACAGACACAGCACTTGTTAGTAACATAAAATAACCAATATTATAAAACACATAAAATTCTTTAAAAGAAATAGTGTAGAGATTTAAAAAATAATTAACGAGAGAGTAACATTCTGGCCATTTAGTTAATTCATATTTTAATTATTTATAAGAAATAGGATTGAAGCACTTTTGAAGGAGTTTCAAAAAGGTATTTAATGATTTTCAAAGACTCTGGAACAGTTAAAATTCTTTAAAGCATTTCATTTGCACTTTCCAGTCTCTGACGTTTTAATAGTTGATTGGACAGTCTTACGAAATTGTTAAAACTTTGAAAGACACATCTTTTAAAAATTAAAAATAGATATTAAAAAATACTTATAACGACAATTTCTTTTTCAATCACTAGTACTGCAGAAAACGAAAAAGAATACATAGGTAGGGTAATATTTTTTCTCGTGCTTAACATATTAATAAAAGAATCAATTACAAAGTAACTTCTAAAATACTGAATTAGGTATTTAATGAATAGTCAGAAATGAAACATGCGAGTCACAAAAAATTATTTTTGAAAATATGCTACAAAAAATGCTGGAATATGATTTTTGCATTACGCAGAATATTTTTTTTAATCAAGGAGCTGAGTTTCGCGCAACTTGATGCCCACCTCCCCTCCATTTGTGTTAGAAACTTTAAAATTCAAGGTTTACAGCTACATTTAACAAAGTATTTCAAGGTTTTTAAGCATTTGTAAATGGAATTTTTTTTAAGTAACTTTTGTCTAAGATTGGTGAGCGTCCAACAAAGCAGAGGGTCTGTGAACGTATCCGTTTTTGTGTGGTCTTGTTGATATTAACATGTTTAGAAGTGTTTGAAGACATGTTTAGCTATTAAAATCCCTCGAGGATTACAAATGCTTATAAATGGGGACCAAAAAAGTACCCTGTTAATTGAATCAGGGCGCTGAGAAGCAATCTCAGCCTAGTCGGAAACTCGGGGCCCGGCGATTAGGGGGTAAGAATCTGAGTGGTGTAAGTTTTATAAGTTTTATGGGGGGAGGGGGGACCGCCGATCAAACTGATAAGTAGCTTGCCTTGAGCCTGAATTGATTTGGGAAAGAGAGCTGGAAGTGCTAATGAGAGTCTTGTTTTCAAGTTTGTTTTGCAGCTAATAAGAATTTGAATTGTCTTTTTTTTTTTTTTTTTGTACTTCTTCAAATTTTTACTCGTTTAATAGTTAAAAAGAAAAAATAATATATTTTTTTTTGCCATTTGAAATTAAAAAAAAAAGAAAACGTTTTTTTTTCTGTTTTACATTATAAAACATTTCGGGTTTCGGGGGGGGCTCGGGCCCGTCGGGCCCCCCCTCTGGATACGGCCTTGTAACATATTCGCTGTTTTTCAATGTTAGCGCTCTGACTGTTACCGACCTGACAAAGTTTTTTTTTTTTTTATTTCCGAGTCGATCGCGCTAAACCAAAATCAAACACGTGTTTTTTTCACTTGTAATAAAGGACTATACTTATATATAAAATAATAAAAACTGAGCATTTTAGCGCGTGTTACCGATCTGATGACTTAAATGACACACATTTTATAAAATCACTTTAAAAAATCTTACCTACAATTTTAGATGCAGAAATGCACATTTTTAATTACGATGCAATAAAACATCCCACCAGGTACTCAGTATCACGTGGTATAGGTGCAGGAAATGATTTTGGAAGCCTAAACATAGATCGGAAGTTATTGTTACCGCTCTAAAGGCGGAACTAGGGACACGCTTATTTCGCATCGGCTAGAAAATCCGGAATCGATTAAAACAAAAATGAAGTAAAATATTAACAAAGGGGTAAAAATAGAATCGTTTTTTGTGCAAGTGCGGTTTTTTTTTGGGGGGGGGGGAGTTAGAAAGTGCGCATGACCTGTTTACATGCTAAGCTTTGCTACTTGGGACACGTTACCGATCTGATTTTTGATGTTTTAAAACAATATTTTCTGAAGAAAAAAAAATTTCTGATGTTATTAGATGAAATGAAAGCAAAACTTATCTTCTTTATGGCGAAAATCATTTTTTTAACTAGTTATTGAAATACTAGTGAAAATTCACTTGGGACTCAAATTGGCACTTTTCTAAATACACTGCTCGACATTGAAAATTCAACACCAAGAAGGAGTGGTCAGAAATTCATGCGAATTTTACCGTAGACGCACGTCACTGAGTTATGCAAATGATATGAAATGCGCAGCTCTCCGACGCACGTGAAGTAAGATATAAGAGAATGAAGTTGAAAAGTGGGATATGTTCATGTTGGTTTTTCTGCCAGACTAATTATCGGAGAAATTTGTTTTTTGTCTCGAAGGATACGTGTGATAGGAGGAAATGCCACGCCGTCCTCAACGAAGACACTTCCAGCATATAGACGACTTTACAAGGGGTATGGTGATCGGACTGAGAAGCGGAGGTTGGTCCATACGTCAAATTGCAGCTGATACCCACATGGATGCAAGCACTGTGCATCGGCTGTGTCGGAGATGGTTGGAAAGAGGAAATGTAGCCACATTGAGGGGTGCAGGTGCAGCCAGAGTGACGTCAGACCGCTTGGATCGACGGATTCACCGACAAGCTGTGGCGGACCCGCAAGTCACTTGTACGTCGATTCTGCAGCACGTGCAAGGTACCCTGGATGTTCCTGTGTCGACCAGAACCATTTCCCGTCGACTGGTTGCACGTGGCCTGCAATCACGGCGCCCGCTAAGAAGACTGCCATTGACCTCACAGCACAGACTCCAACGTTTGGAATGGTGCCGGACCAGAGCGACGTGGATGGCAGAATGGCAAACCGTAGTGTTCTCAGATGAATCCCGCTTCTGTTTGTCCAGCGATAGTCATCGCATACGTGTGTGGCGTCGACGTGGAGAAAGATCGAATCCGGCAGTAACTGTGGAACGCCCCACAGCGCGACAACGTGGCATAATGGTTTGGGGCGCTATTGCATACAATTCCGTATCACCTCTAGTTCGTATTCGGGGCACTATGACGGCCCAACGATATGTAGATAATGTACTGCGGCCAGTGGCAATCCCCTACCTTCAGGGTCTGCCAAATGCAATTTTTCAACAGGATAACGCCCGGCCTCACAGTGCTCGAATCAGCCAACATGCTCTACGAGGTGTACAGATGCTTTCCTGGCCACCATACTCTCCTGACTTGTCACCAATCGAACATGTGTGGGACGTGATTGAACGCCGTTGCAGAACCTGCCACTGCCTCGTTCAGAGGACGAACTGTGGCAAATGGTCGAAAGGGAATGGAGTGCCATCCCTCAGGACACCATCCGCAGGCTTATTGACTCCATGCCTAGACGTGTTTCTGCGTGCATCGCTGTTCGCGGTGGTCCTACTTCTTACTGAGCCGACGCCGTCCTCGCTCTAAATTTTGCTTATTTATTTTGAAATAAATATCACTTATTGTTCCATGCTGTCTCTGTCTTCTTACCAAATTTCATCAATTTCTGATCACTCCTTCTTGGTGTTGCATTTTCAATGTCGAGCAGTGTATTAGCTCATAATTCGTTTTTCTTTTTAACTACTGAAACAATGAAGGGAGTAATACATTTGAAGCGTCTGTGTATCTGTATCGGTTGATCTGTGCATGTGTCTGTAGCACTCTAGCTCCTAAGCGGGTGGGCCTATTTTGATTTTTTTTTTTTTTTTTTTTTTTTTTGTTAAGGTGAAGTGACCGAGAGTGTTCATCCGAGTCCAAGATTGCGCCTTCGGATGACATTAATTAACAAAGATATCAATTAAAAACCTTTGAAACGTTTTTCTCGATTTTTGAAGTGTTAACACACTTAAAAATTTAAAACAAATACTAGAAGAAGGAAAGAAAAACTCGGCGTCTGATAAGATGTGTTTGGAACTTCTATGTAAAATAAAACTCGAACTATAATGCTTTTTAGCAAATGCGGATGAGACTTCAATCTACAGGATTGGAAACCGGTGGCATTGTTTGGCGACGAGGAAAAGAAAACTCAATGATTTAAAATGCTTATATGTTGCTTGTTTCTTCTTGTTAACAATTAAAATACTTGTAATTGACTTTAGCATAAGAATTTTTAATTTTCCCTCTTTATTCTGCTATTGCGACAAGAAAATTTTACTTGAAAGGATTATCTTTGGTTTTTTCGTACTTACCATACCCTCTCGAAAACAATTAAATATATTTAGATTTAAAATGCTTTATGACCTGAGAAGTTTGTTTCAATATGAGATCGGCAATCAGGTTAGGGTTTTTTTTAATTTTAATGTAATCTTAGTGCTTGTTTTATTTTCATTTTTATACTGTTCACATATTACAGCAGATAAATTAATTTACATAATATTTCAAACATTATCATTCATGTTTGTCGCAAATAAATAAATATCCTTTACCAATTGATCATTGATGTACCATTTCAGCTCTGGTGCTGGCTTAGACTTTCCGGAGTTACAAAGGATAGAAACGTTGTCTCCAAGCTCGTAGTCGGATTTTTCTTCCATCAAAACTGGGCCGTCTGACGGGGGGACTGCGGAGAGGTTTTAGTCATATTTTAAATAAGCAGATTGTTTACATTACTGGTGAATCAATGGTAAAAATGTACAATGCGAATCTTTCAACTCAAATAATAATAAAAATAAAAATGTATTAGGCAATGTTTCAAAAACGTGCTTCACTTCGTTTTAAAACAGTTTGAAGAATGGATTTGCATTAAATAAAACTAATTTTTTACCGAAGAATTTCTTTAGACATTTATTTTTTCCTTTAACCATTATCCCTTTTTTCGTAGTAATTAGCTATTATCGTTTCTTTTATCCACGTATCTTAAAGCTAGGATAGCTAGGGCATTTGAAATGCATTTTCAATGTGTTGCATAATGTTGTGGAGAAGCATTTATCTACCATGATATTGCATAACGCTTTTATTAAGAAGTAACGAATTATTTTAGAAAGGAAAATTTGCAATAAATGGAATACCCCCTATTCCTTCCTCCAAACAAAAAACTGGGTTCTGCCTGAGGTTTAAAAGCTCAATAGTAATGGACTATAAATCATTCTAAGGTGTTAAAGAAATTCCAAGCCTGTTAATCACAAGGCTAACTCAATAAGGAAGGAAAATTCTATGCATTTACAAAAAGTGAAACTTCCCTCTGAATAACTTTAACTGTTTCTAATTGACAAACAGAACTGAAAAAATCTACTCTCACGCAAAACGATCCCTCAATACCTATGTAATTAACAAATGTTTACAAACACTAATGCTTAATAGTATTAACCCATTAATGCCTGACATTTTTTTCCCAAAGATAGTTTGGATACTGGTTACAAACAGTGTTTAGGACGGGAAAAATAATAAAAAAAATATTATGAAAAAAAATAATTGTGTTATTAAGGAAAGAAGAATCGTCCCCTAAAAGTTACGATAGACTTCAGAGGGTACATACTTTTTTTACTAAATTTTTTTTTCTGCCTACGATATAATATTTAAAAAGACATTTTATAAGAAGAAATAAAATCAGCAATTAACATAAACTGGGAAGCCGGGAATAGCTTTGAAAACTTTGCTTTTTTTTTCTTGAGATTGTGAACGATGTGATTTTCGATAAAGATCATATTAAAACTGCTACAGAACACACTTTACAATGGTTATGTGCTGCAATCTGTTAATAACGAATTGAAACACTATCAAGGTACTCATTGAACACTATTATTTGGTTGAAATGTTCATTTTGGGGAAATTCAGACCTTTTTTGGACCGTCCTTGTAAAAGGACGCTAGGCAATAATAGGTTAAAAATAGATGCTTCATTCATCGCAGGAAAAATGAGATTCAAAATTTCCAGCATTTATTTGGTAAAACTTGTTTTAAAAATATTTTTGTTTTTATTTCAAAATATTAACGGCTTCAATTTATTTTCAATTTGTGAAAACCGTAATATAGGCAACGGCATTATTATAATATACTAGCAGTACCCGCACGGCGATGCCCGTGCAAAAAATGTAAAGAAAGTCAACTGAATAAATTTAAATTCTCTCCACCCTCTTAAGTAAAATTATTATATTCTTTAATTCAAATGTGCACCACGACCTTTTAAAATATATTGATGACACTTTTGATGCCATTTCAGTTTGTAGTGTTCAATGCGAGGATTATTTTAGTTTTAAAGACTTTTTTCTTCTTTTCGTGTGTGTGTGATGAACGTATTTATTTTTATCGAAATTTTTACGTTTCAATGGAACTTTTGAGATAACTGTAGTGGCAAGATTTTCGAAAACTCTCAACGAACACAGCAATTTTGCCTTTGAAGTTTAACATAATCCACCGATTTAACCATAATTTCAATGTAAAATTGGTCGCCAAATTTAAATTTATTAACTTAGGGAACCGATTGTGTCAGGTAGCTCAGCCTCAACCATTCTTCCATGATTTTAATGTGAACATTAAAAGGCAAGAAATATAATGTCTTTCGCACCATCTCTTTGAAGTGAATACAATCTATAACAGTAACCCTCAAATAAGCAAGATTTCCCTGGCTGGGAGGTTTGGTAAATTTCCAGATTGTTGCCAAACTTTACGACGCCAAATACGAAGAGTAACTTCATAGCGGTGTTGCAGAAAATGTCAGAATGGAACTATTATTATTAAAAATTTAGTGATGGCGGCATTAAATACATGTTTTAAACATGCAATAAAATACTCTTTAGACTGCAAACAACTACTGTTCCTTCCCAGACCGTTTTCTTTTTCTTTGATTTGGAGAAAGTAGTGTTTCACTGGCTGGGAGGTTTGGTAAATTTCCTGATTGTCGCCAAACTTTACGACGCCAAATGCGAAGAGGAACTGAATAGCCATCCCTAAATTTTTAACAATAATAGTTCCATTGTGACATTTTCGGTAACACCGAATTTTGAGGAAGTCAACTTAATAAATTTAAATTCACTTTAACCTCCTCTGAAGAAAAATTATTATATCCTTTAGTTCAAATGCGCTCCACAACCTTTTAAATTCCACTTAAAGTCATGTTAAAGTTTAAATCAATTCGCCAAATAAATATAAGAGACAGAAAGTTAAGTAAGTAACAGGAGATATTAATTAATCAAATTGAATAAATTTTCAAGGCTTAAATCTATACGCAAATTTAAACCACAAAGTAACTTCAGGGACAAAAGAGCAGCTGATCAGGAAAATGGCTCTAGTGTTTCAGTTCTGCGTAGAGTTAGGCCTTGAAAATTGACTAAATTTGATTAATTAATATCTCCTGTCCTAATTAACGGACAGAAACGTGCTAAAACTTTTCTTTTTCAGAAAAAAAAACCCTTTCCAACGATATATAATGTTTTGGGGTGGGGGAAGGTTTTCCCCCCCCTCAATTATGGCGGATACACCAAAAATGAGACTAATTAATTAATTTAAAAATAACTAATTCGAAATTAAAAATTTGGGCTTCGAGGTGCACGAGGGCGGGGTACGTTCGAATTTTTGAGCCAAGTTTCAGGTCCGTAGGTGCTGTGGGGGCTTCTGGCCAGCGGTTACAAACGTACAAACAGACAAACGAACACCGTCATCTTTATATATATATAGATAAGAAACAGCTGAAACATCGTGAGACGTCTTCTACAGAAATAGTAATGTGTTTCTAGTAGCTTTTGGCATGAAAAACTTATTTTGAAATGTTTTAAAACTTATATTAGTAAGACGTAATACCAACCAACAACTTCAAGCTGCTTGGTAGTTTGGACACATCTGAAAAATGGCTTGTCTGTAGATACTTGACATGTGTAATTTCCAAAGCTTTCAAGGCTCAGGTTACGCAAATACACAGTGCTTTTGTCAGATTTTGACATCTAAAAATTAAAAAAATCATTTATTTAGTAATGAATTAATGTAAAATTTCAAATAAAAAGAATATCATCATCTAATTCACCGTCGACTCTGACCCCACTGCAGACAGCCCAATCACTGTGCCGATGGAAATCTTTTGTAACCAATGGTGACGCTTCAATCTGCGCTTCAGGTATCAGACCGAGAGTCAAATAGTATAGTTAATCACGCTGTAACTACCAGTATGGTAAAACCTATACACACCTAATTCACTGTCAACCCGGACCATTGCCAGAAAGCCAAACTGCTAGTTGAAGCCTTCTTCAACCAATGAGAAAGCTTCAATCTGCGGTTTACTTGTCCGACTGAGAGTAAAATGGAATGGTATGGTGCCTCAGGCCGTCAAAGAATCTTGTGACTTAACATGGAAAAGAATAATTATGCAGTATAACACTGTCGTAATCCTTTCGTTAGTTAAGGAAATGTAGAATCTTGCATCCCTCACTTTTCAGCACATACCTTAAATGATGGCTGAATTTAAATGATTTTTTATTCGATTTGATTTTTGATTTTATTGTGTTTTAAGTAAAAATCGTAGAACTGAAGTCAAGCGAAAACCATGAGTGATTTACAATTGTCATCATCATCTAATCACAGTAATTGTAACTAAAATGATTGGACTCTTATTTTAATCTGCACTATCCATTTTTCGTATCCCAAGACTCAATTATTTTAAATTGGATAGCATTATTTCATTGGAAAGCAAGGGAATATGAAAGTGTCTCCGGCAGTTCACAAATTAGTTAAGAAATCTCGTGGTCTAAGATAAATCAGAAAGTAAGATGTTTTCATAAAATGAACTATACAGACGGAGACTTAACGTATACTTACCTACAATAGAAGAAGATTTAACCGCTTTTAAAGTAGTATCGTAATTTCACAAAAGTAGAGATAGGGATTAACAGATCGTAAAAAAAAATCTGATATTAACGACATTCATTGATATCATCACATCCCATCACACACTCCAGGGTCCCCCGTACCTACCACAACTCGTGGTTTAACCGGGATAGGGCCCCGAAGAGTGTTCTGTTCTTTTTGAACCAGATCAAGGGTCTAGCAAACCCCTTGGCTCAGCACCCCCAGAGGTATCGTTTCACTTGGAGGACTTTGTGACCACGACATTTTTAACGTCCCCCAGCCACCATTAATCAAGACGGTGGATCTATGATCGTCTGGTATTGAACCCGGGCTCCTCCAGTCACGAGCCCGACGCCTTACCGATCGGGCTACCACGGCCCTATTGATATCATCACAGCAAATGAGTACATAAACTGGAAACCATAACTTTTTTGCAACAGTAGTATTCACCAGCAGCTTTGAACTCCCTTAAGACACCTAAAGCGTCTACTGAAGCTTCAGTCGGTAGTTTGAATGTCTGAAGTAGGTTCAAATAGGTTGTGGTATTTGTACAATAATCCATGTTTAAATGTTGGAGAGATAAATTCATTGTTTTGCTTAGGGATTTGATGTTTCATCATAGACTTTATCTTGGGGCTTTGTTGATTTTTGGGTTACACATTTTTTTTTCTTTTATACATTTTTGTGATATGATTTCGCAAATTAGTTAAGAATCGTTTCGTTAAGTAACTCCATTTTACTGTTACTTAACGAAAGAGTAAATAAACGATAACGGTGTTAGTTAAGAACAGTTATCGTTTTAGTAACTCCATTTTACCAAAATGAATCCCTTAACGAAGAATTGTTGGACTTTTTATAAAAATGCTTTCCGTGCAAAACCCAATGCTGCTTTAAATAAAAGATCTTGTTTACACTTCTATATTATTTTAATTAGTTATTCAATTTTATTTCCTAATCGTAATTATATTGTAATCTACTTTAATTATCGAATATTCTAGTTGCACAAAAAAAAATGCTAGCAACTACGCAGCTCATGTACACACTTTTTGCTCAACTTACAATGGTTAGTGTTACAATTTGAAGAAAATAGGAATGAGGAAAATCATTTACTTATGTTCAATTTCGTTGGAAATATGTCTCGAAAAACAAGCAAAGAAAGTTTAAACTGGAAACCATAGCAAGAATAAAACTCTTTAAGGTTTTTCAATAAAAATCATTTTCTCATAAGAATCTCTCGCCAAAAAGAAAGTTCAAATAATGAAACTTGTACCTCCAATGTCTGCCACTTCAAGGTTCCTGAATAATCTTTTCAAACACTTATCAGAGTTTAGATTCTCAATACCATTTTCCTCCGGTGTGTTCTGTTGCACATTTCGTTCCTTGATATGAAATCAAGGTGAAAACGAAAAAAAAAAAAGAATTTTATACAAAGAATAATGGAAGCGAAAGATTAAGCCTTGGAATAAAATACCGCTGAAAGAAAAAAAAATAAGTGGAAAAATGTTGCGAAAAAGTTCCAAGTTGAAAATAAATAGATTGTATTGAATGGGGAATCAAAAGGAGAACGAAAAAAAAATGGCGAGATTCAATTGTTAGTTTCAGATTGCGTTGAAAAAGTTTCAGATGTTTCCCATTTTTACGGAAACGAACGAAAACTAACTAAAAACACTCAGGAATTAGAAAGAAAAATTTTGCTTTAAAAACAGAACGATCAGGAGTGTTTTACAAGACTTAAGTGTTCGCCGTCGGGATTCTTTTCTGAACGGAGAAATCTTTTCTGTGAAGTGAGAGGGAGATGTTTATTTATAGGTTACAGATATAGGGACTTCGAGTAATTTAAAATTAACGTAATGTTTGAAATTATTTAAAGTATCTCTTGCTGATAATATTTATTGGATGTTATTGAAATTAATACGGACTCGTTCAAAAAAATGCGTAACCTTGTTTAAACTACTCCTGTTTAAATAAAAAATAGCAAAAAAATGAACTGCTTTTTTTACAGTATAAAACTGGCAGCCGAGGTTCCAATTTAAAACTGAAAAATGCACAGTAATAAATTGTAAAACTAGAAATTTTCCAGTTTCTTACTGTAAAGTGAGCAATTTTCCAGTTTCTTACTGTAAAGTAAACAATTGTACAGTTTATTACTGTAAAGTGAGCAGTTTTACGGTTTACTGCCGTAAAGTTTAGCTGTGTATGCTGTAAAAACAACAGTATAATAGTGGCAGCAGAAGTTCCTGTTTAAAATTCATGGTAATAAACTGTAAACTTAGTAATTTTACAGTTTATGACTGTAAAATTTACTGTAAAGTTAGCAATTTTACAGTTTATTACTGTAAAGTTAGCAATTTTACAGTTTATTACTGTAAAATTAGCCATTTTTAGTTTTTTACTTTAAAATTAGCTGTATTATACTGTAAAAACAACATTCATTTTTTACAGTGAAGACTCAAGTGTTCGTCGTCGGGATTCCTTTCTGAACGGAGAAATCTTTTCTGTAAATTGAGAGGAAGATGTTTATTTACAGGTTACAGAATGTACTTACATTAGGGACTTTGAGCAATTTAAAATTAATGTAATGTTTACCATTATTTTAAGTATTTTTTGGCGGATAATGTTTATTGGGTGTTATTGAAATTAATATGGACTCTTTCAAAAAATAGATAATCTTGTTTAAACTACTCCTGTTTAAATAAGGAATAACACTAGCTAGAATTTGCTGGAACGTACTGACTAACCTGTTGAGATAGTAAATTTTAATTTTTTGGAGCCTAAGACAATTCAGAGATGCATAAGTTCAGAGTTTTACACTAAAAAAAGAGGTTTTTAACAGTACAATACAACTAACTTTATAACAAACTGTAAAAATTGCTAATTTTACACTCATAAACTGTAAAATTGCTTTTTTACAGTAATAAACTGTAAAATTGCTAATTATGTAATTTATTACCGTGCATTTTATGGATTTAAACTGGAACTTCTGCTGCCAGTATTATACTGTTGTTTTCACAGTATAATACAGCTAATTTTGCAGAATAAAATGTAAACTGTGGTAATAAACTGTAAAATTGCTGCTTTACAGTAAGAAACTGTAAAACTGCTGCTTTACAGTTTATTACTGTACATTTTACAGTTTTAAATTGGAACTTTGGCTGACAGTATAATTCTGTAAAAACAATACTTTATTTTTTGCAGTACAGTAAATCAAGCTCATGAACGCACTGAGCCACTTTAGCTATAAGCGCCGACATGCATCGGTGAAAGTCGATATTCACATTGCAATGGTATGGCAAAAAACATTTTTTAATGAATCACCGAGAAGTGTTGACATTCTATTTCAATTTTTAATTGGAACAAAAAAGATTGCTGCTAGAAAATCTAAAAATGGGCCGGAAGAACCTCTTTTTTTTTATAAACTAGTAAAAGATTGCTGAAATATTTGGTTTGTCATGACTCGCTCTAGTAAAAACCCTGCATTTTTAAGCTGCTCTGCAAAAAATGAATTGTTGTTTTTACAATATAATACTGGCAGCCGAGGTTCCAATTTGAAACTGTAAAATGCCAAGTAATAAACTGTAAAATTAGCAATGTAGCTTTAAAAACGATAAATGAATTCATTTTCTATACCAATAGTTTAAGGAGACATAAGGCCTCCTTTTTCACTGTTATAACTTTCATGTATAAAAGTTCTTTAAAACCATTATTTAAAGAAGTACTTTGAGCGAAGTCCGAATAAGTGCTCTTAGTATGCTATTAATGCAAAAAAGCATGATAAATATTAAGTACAGGGAAAATGCTGTATATTTGGCTGCTTTAGTAAACAAATGACTAAATAAACAAATAAAGTAAATACATGTAAAAGTAATTAATTAGACAAATAAATATAAACAAAGCAAGTAAAAAACTTGTAAGTAATGCAGTATCTGAAAACTTAAGTGGCGAAATTCGCTTTGAGACCCTCTATTAAAGCAGCTCACACGCTACCACTGCACACACCTGCTGATTTTCAAAATACATTTTTTTTTTTTTAACGTTTCGTCCACTTGACTAGCGTCTCTTTATTCTTTAAATCAAGAAACGATGCAA
>JAXGGA010010096.1:0-48466 GCA_038373865.1 Uloborus plumipes
CGTTTCACAAAGTTTCAAACAGTCCATTTACATCCTTTTGCATATCACTGCCTCAATTGATCTCTTGATAAAGTGTGCGTATTTTTTTTTAACTTGAAATGTAACCAAATAATTAATACGAAGTATTGAACCGGTTATAGTACTCCTCTGAAAAGTCGACCCTCAACATTGACAATGCTTACCTCTTTTTCGGGTAATAAGAAAGAGCGATTGTCGCAGATTTTGACGACTTCTGAAAAATGACTGCGAAGATAACTTAATTCAGCGCCAATTACCCTCACTATTACCCAAAGTCTTGTCAGTCCAAAGTCAACTTACCAGAAGAGCACTATTCAAAGAACTGAAGTTACTTAAGAGAGGGCTTTACCAGTTAAACTGATTTTTGTGCGAATGGCGAATTTGCTCCATATCTATCAAGCATTCTAGGTCTTAAAAGGAAAAATATACAAGTTTAATTAAAAGTTACATTATTTTGCAGGATACAGTAGCGTTTTTCAGCTTTAATAGCTTCTAAATCATGAACAATATCATTAAGGTCTGTAAAATTTTAAGCCACTCCTGAAGCAGGGTCAGAAGAAGCAACTGACCTTCCTCTGACCTTGAAAAATTGATGTATTTCCGTATGGGTGGGCGTGGTTTTTCGACATAATGCGTGCTGACTATAGACCCTTTGATCCTCCACTCTGGAAAAACTTGAAATGGCAGACCAGGCAAAAAAGTAACACTCAGCTAAGGGGAAAAAATCATACCTTGATAGCACTGGACCCGATGTGCAGTTAATAGATCTCGAATAAAACCATCTTGTCAAAAGCACCTTCGGGCATGGGGGCAAAGCTTTCTTCGTTTCATCCAACGAACCAAAATCTTGACTTAAATATTCTACTGCTAATTACTCTGACATGCTATTACTCAAGCAAGCGATATTATTTAAAAATATAACACAAATCTAAATTGGTTTGTTCTTGGTGGAACATGGAATATGTTTCAAAGTCAACTAAGCAGTCTTTACTTATTTTACATCTAACAGTGCTGCGTAGTCAGTACGTGTAGTGAAGCATCATGAGATAGTCTGAGATCCGACTTAGGTTTACCTGCCCCCATCGAGTTTTCTCATAAATTGTGCTTAAAAATGTTGATAAAACTATTACAAACACAATGGCTTAGGGCTGTCTAAAAAATGGTCCAAAAGTAAATATGTCGCGATTTTAAGTTTCAATAATTGAATAAATCATTAGATTTTCTGAGGGTATCTTAAAATGTTGCAGAAATATGCATTTTTCTCGAGATTTTTGGAAATTAGAAGTGGGCCTAAACTTCTCGCAAATGTATAACACTTCTTCAACTAAAAACTCGACAACTTCTTAGGACAATGATTACTTGATTAAGAGATTATGTGCCTTGCCGAATTGTGTGCTTTTAAAAAAATCTGCATGCAATTTGCGGAAGTTTGGCAGCTTTCTGCCAAATTTCTTTAATTTGAATATAACTTTAGAAAATCTTCAGAATTACACAATAATTGACATTTTAAAATTACGAAAACCCCACGGTTGGACCCCTTTTGATTAGACAGCCCTTCAATACGGATTTTTATTATTGTTATCTACATTTTTGTATATCACTTATTAGGAAACCCGTAAGGGTAGGTAAACCTCAGTAAGGGCGGATACAGAACTTTTTTAACGAGGGGAAATTAATTTTTTTACTTACTCCTTTCGAAGTGTTCGATTTACACATAATTTAGGAGGGGCTAGGATACTCCACGTTATTTTATTAATAAAATATAGAAAATTTTTTCCAAGGAATGGGAGGCAGGATGTCACCAAAGGTATTCCTTTTTTTCTGATACTTAAAGTACTCAAAAATTACGTTTATAGATTCTTAACTTCTTCGTGATTCCTGGCGAATGCTTCGAACATGCACTAACATCATCTAAGGTTGACAAAATTTTCCTTTTCTGTAATTTCAGTTTCGGAGAAAGTTCTCTAAACTTACCTCCCGCGTCATCAAAGACGGACTACACTTCTGATTTCAGGACTTTAATTCCAAAACATTGTATCCTTCCTTAAACCTCAGTCAGATGCCGTACTATGAAGAGAAATAACACCGTTTTGCACTTTTCTCTTTTCTAACCAAACCCAGAACCTGATTACCTCAGGGACACGCGGGGCACAGGCTCCTCCTCTTAGTTTTCAGGGGGGGGGGGGTACAAAATCCCCTTTATCCAACGCCTCCTAAATATTAAATACCTACTGTATATTTTACTATTAATACTAAAAGTCAGCTGTGTATGTCGACGTATATTTTTGTCTTAATAATTTGATCGCATTATTATTTATTTTTTAAGTTTGATCTTTGCAGAAAACTTTTTTTTCATTCTAGTATTGTAGGAATTTTTTTACTTATAACACGTAACTGATATGAGAAGGGGGGCGGGGACCCCGAAATAGAAATGTGCCTTATGTCCAATGTCAGAATGATCGGGCTCTGACCAAACTCCATTAGTAGGGATAGCAGCAATCATCATTCCATTTCTAATGGAGCCCAAATAGATGAACATGACCTTGTACAAAACTTCAGAAAAAATAAAGCTACTTATCGGTCTTAAAGAATACCATTCTTGCTTGGGACAATTAGGAAGAACAAGAAATCAATCGAACTTCAAAGCAAGAAAAATAAACCTTAGAATTTTCTTTCAAAGAAAGGAGCACAGAAAAAGTTTTCAAAACCATTTTGAATAATTGATTGAGAACTAGATTTTACAGTCTGTTTCGAAAGTTTATTTATATTTAATTAGGACAAGAGATTAACCGAAAGAAAATTACCTTCGTTAAATTTTAAATGTAAGCTGTTTCTAAAGTTGGCACAGAAATAAATTTAAATATCAGTTGTCAAATGCTTAGATTTTTTAGCCTCATTTCTTCTTAAAAGACGAAAAAAATATTAAACGTGGCTTAATGCATCTTAAATATATCGATAGGTCCGAAAAAAAATCAAGAATAAACATAACTTTTTAACAAACATCGAAAGATTAAAATTTTGAAAGTAGGGTTTTGAGATGGAGAAAATGTGTGTATATCGGGTTGTCTGTCTGACTCAATTACAAAAAGATTGTTTGCGACAGAGTTTTTTCAACCGTTTAGTTAAGGAGATATTTAAGTAGCAGATTTTGGCAGCTTGATTTTTTGTTCTTCAAGATAAAAGGGAGAATTTTAAAGTTTCTATTAAAACCGGTCTACAAATGGGAATTAATTGGTTTTCAACTAGGTTTACTTTCCACGTGGAAAGTTACTAAAGACATTTAGTTGTGAATTTCTCTTTCGCAGCTAATTTTGAGTTAGTTGCCTTCAAAAATAAAATTGCAAAAGGAAAGAGTTTAAATCACCTGACTACAGTAAACACTTAAAAATTCTAGGAATGAAATGTAGATCAATTAGAAATTTTTATTTTCGGTAGTGTGTGAACAAAGTAGTTCAAAAGAAACGTCCCCTGCAGATGAAACTCTAACAGACTATCCACTGAACCGATCGAGCCTGAAAGCATGCACTTAAAGATTGCTTATTGTGATTCAAAAAGAAAAACTTCGCAAAAATAAAAAGGGCTACAGTGATAAAATGTTGCAGTGACTAGTTTCCCCTGTGTTGCTATACAGGTTAACTAAAACGTGTGGTGCATTTTTTAATTTGTAGTACAGTTGAGCCCGCTTAATGGAATAGCCATTTTGCCACGAAAAAATATTCTAATGAGCAGGATATTCCATTATCTGGAACTAAATAATGTATTTCAACGGTTTGGTACATTGAAAATGTATTATATTAAACGGGATATTCTTTTAACTGGTATTCTAATAAGCGGGCTTGACTGTATTTGAACATAAGACAAATTTCCATTTGTCCCACTGTACTCCGTGACCTATGGTGCTCCATACTTTTCTCAAGATTCAAGATTAATTTAATTTAAATAATAACTTCAACACAGTTTTATTTACAGCTCTAGGTACTATTCTGCGAAGCAATTTCATTTATTAGTGTGTTTCATCAGGAATTTTGTTTTTCTACATTCGAGACTTGAGCCACGATTTCTGCATCTATTTCATTTTAGATAAAAACTCGTTCATTTTATCATATGTATAAATATATTCCTTTTCAAAAAAATAAAACGCATCAACAATTTTCTGTAACGAAGCAACTGTCGAAATTCTTTTAAAATAACTGGAATTCCTTGTGGAGTTTTATTTAAGAAGGAAAAATGCCCTTGGATTCAAAATAATATCTACAACACTCGTCTCTGCTTCGAGTTATATATTTTTTACTGAAAATGCTAGCTACTAAATCTAAAAATACTACCGAAGAAATAGCGGATGTCTGTTGTTGCTACGGTAACTTTCTTCAAATACTATTTTTCATTAAAACATTCATTATAAACTCGCCGCGTTTACCAGAAATGTATGAGAAACGTTTTCAGTCAACAAAATATTTTTATTTCTTTTTGTTAATTCGTTCAGATTTTTCTAGATCAACGTATATGAAATTTAACACACGAAACGTCATGAAGACAAAAATCAAAAGAATTTAATATCAACAGAAATTCTTTACTTTTTGATATTAAATTCCAAAGGATTTTTTGTATAAATACCTAAATATACCTGTTATTAATATTTCTTCTCATAAAAAAATTGTTTACAAAGAAAATTCCGAAGTTATTTATTTTGAACGATACATAAAAAAGAATAGCAAGTCTAAGGACATAATTAGTTTCGAAGATTCGCAGCTCCTTAGCAATTAATGAATTCTATTTTAGCGTTTCCGAAAATATTAGGGATTATCCATAAACGGCGTTACAAATTTTTTAACGTATTTTATACTCATCTCCCCCTTCTTCCTGCCCCTGTTATGTAATATGAACATATTGTTACAAAAGGTACTTTTATTTTAACCAAAATGGGCGATGTCGCATTTCTTCTTACTCCTCCCTCTCTTTTATCAGGATCTTTCACATTTTCATGACCCCCCCCCCCCCCACACACACACTTTCAATCAAAGTGTTTCGTTATTTGTGGATGACCCCTTATGGCGTTTTGGAAATACATTATGTTCAAAACATATGGGAACATGACCAGTTTTATTTTAATTCATTTATTAAATTAAACTTTTTATTTACGTTCGACGCATCGGCTGAAAAAAGAAATGTTATTGGATACGCATATTTTCTGCATTTCAGAGCCAGGCTAACGTAAGTCCATTTTCTTTGCTTTTCAAGAAAGAGCGAAAACGTAAGCTTGATGCTTACAAAGGATGGGTCTCACGCTCTTTTAAAGCTGCTAAATAATTGAAGGAATTAAGTACAATGCAGGAACAAAACGAAAATGGCCATTTTTGGAAAAGTTAGTCTGGTTCTGAGGTACAGAAGTGAGCGAATGACATTTCGGTTCTTTAAACTTACCGTCTAAAATTTTTTTAATAAAATATAGAAGTTTAATTTTAATTATAATGGTTAAACTCTGTTTTGAAAAATATTAAGCCCATGAAAAGGACTGTTTTTGTAAGAATGGCGCATATATATGTATAATATGTATACACATACACATACACAAGAAGAAAACGAACAAAATAAATAAAGGAAAAACACAAGAATAACTGTGTTGGGAAAAAAAATCCAGTTCATGAATCAATATTGATGAGGGATGGAAGTAATCAATTTAAGTGAAAGCATCCATAAAGTCAATCTGCTCTGGAACACATTCCAGAAATCAGATTAGCTATCGGATATCAAAATACAAGCGGCATGAGATATATTTATTATTTCGATGAATCATTTATTATTTCGGAAGCAATCAATATATGTTTGCTGCGCCGAAAGCTGCAAAATAATTAATTCTGTTTTGGGTAAAGAACGATTTAGTCCGGACGGCGTAAACACGGAATCAGGAGATGTAATCTCGTAAATCGCGATGCATTTTAATTCGGTTAACTGTAACTGTCGCTTCTAAATTGAATATGGGAATTTAAACTAAGTATTGGTTTAAATTTTAAAGAAATATATTTGTTTAAGAGCTGTCACAAATGTGTTCGTTTACATTTTATTCGTTGAATTTCTAAAGCTGGTAGACGTCGTATCAGGTAAATATTTTATGTAAATTTGTATTGGAAGATAGTCAATTGGGATAACACGATAGCAGCTTATGAAAGTAAATATAAATGGTGTCAAATATTTGGTATTTTAATTTTCATTTAAAAGTTATGAAATATCCAAGTAATGTGGAATTACATGTCTTAATAATGTAAAATTTAACATAAATATACACAAGTATGTAATAAGTCAACATACAATGGAAAAGAACGAAAAGAGGAAATCGAATTCAGTAGAACTTCATTGATTTGGAATAATAGAGAACTCACGTCGTTCTAATTAATGAAAATAGAGATAAAATAAAACAACGTATAACTTGATCCAAGGTATACTTTAACTACTGTACACAATAAAATCCGTATTTGGAACTCAAAGATATGAATCAATGAATAAAACTGTGTAGAGTTTGACCACAGAAAGATGGCACGTGACCTTGAGGTGGAAACAGACCACGTGGGTTTAAAATATGTAATATCAGCAAGAAAACTATTTTTTAAAGTGTTTAATTTATTGAAGTTTTTGGTGTCTGCGTGATCTCTAATGCTACCAATTTAAAAAAAAAAAAGCGGTCCGTTTCTGGTTCAAGGTCACGCACCATCTCTTCGTAGTCATCCTTTAAGTGAAAATTACAAAAATACACAACAACAATGCAAAATACGGATTGAAAAACTACGTCAATGCGTCAACTCGCTTTTACTTACACGGTATACACATCCAAATGGGAGTTCGTATTACGCGCAGTTCGGTTTAAAAGGGACCGAATTAATGAAGATTTACTGTATACTGTTAAAAATGGGATCATATTCTATTGTGACAAGCTTCCTTCTGGATGGCGCAAAAGAAATTTCCGGCTGAGCGACTGGTAGATACAAATGATCGTATTTGATTCGATCGAGTTATGTTAGTTGAATGAACCCATAAATATGTCGTCATCTATGGATGAATTACTTTCTGAGTTATAGAAAACGTACATTGAGGGAAAGCATTCATCAAAAGATAATTCAAAACTGACCAAATTCTGCGCATACCCGTCATTTTGGTCCAAGGAAACACGGGTACTGCAAACGCTTTTGGGAGGAAGGAAATTCTTGATTTGGCAAATGAAAATCCAATTGTACCGAATAATAAAAAACAAATATGCAAACTCATATCATACGTACATAACATTTAATGAGAAGGAGTATTGGGCTTCTATAAAGAATAATGAAAAAAAAGAAAGAAAAATAATATCAATTTCTCCAAATTTTCCGAATCTTCAAAAACAATTTTACCGAATGAGAAGCTTTGAGGAGGTCACAGTGACCTACCGCAACCTCCCATCGGAGTGCCTCTGATTGCAGACATATCCGCCATTCAGCTGAGAGTTAGCACCCCCCCCCTCCCGAGTTTTGAAAATGGATGCATGCATAGGATTGGCGAACGTAAATGAGCAAGGGCGGTAGCAATTTAGTAGTAAAGTCATTTTCTCTGAAACAGATGACGAATTCGCCATCTTGCTATATGTGAAATAGATTTACAAACTGTCAGTTTACTCAATTATATTGAAATTCAGTCAGTTATGTGGTACACTATAAATAAGAAATTGTAAAATAAAACAATTAACGAAAACAAATTTGACTTACTTGGAATTGATGAGACCTTATTTATCAGGAATAAATTAAATTCGCAAGCTCTTCTGACAATAAATATAGGATTAACAATAAATGAACTTTTCTGTCAACATTTTGATTAGTTCGGTAGGGTCTCTGGCACATATTTTCTTATCAATCCATGAAAAGCAGGTCCGTCATTTCAAGTTTTCAACACATGCAATTTCATCGAAAACAAGTAAAATTGTTTACAATTGAATAAAATTGTTACACATTATTAATAAAACAATACATTGTTTTTTTTAAACCAGGGGATGAAATTGACCCCTCTGACCCCCCATAAATGAGGGGCCTAATGAAAAATGAGATAATTTTTTGCCTAAAAAGTTATATACTCTATGCTTCATCTTGCGCCGTGTTCCCTTATTTTATATAACCATTGCATTATTAAAGACATTGAAAATGAAGGGGATCATCCAAATCTTATAAGATTTGATCGAGGTGAATATGATAAATTGCATTTGCCAGTGGTATAACCAGAAAGTCCTTCTCTGAAGGACATTTCTCGCTTGATTACTGGTAGATAGAGTTCAATCAAATTGAACAAAATCGGGTTGAATGAGTCGCCATATTGGATATTAATACCAAGCACTTAGCATGATTTCATCTCTAAGTTTTCCCTTTAACTTTACAGGGCAGAACTTAGCTGCTATCTTCCCATTTTGCCCTTTTCATTTACATGTTTGAAAAGAATACATCGAAATATTTAATCTTAAATTTTCTTTATGCGATTTTCTGAACTCTTTTTCAACCAAAAAGTATATGTTTATGTTTACATTCAACGTATTTTTATCCGTGTCAAAGTAAGCAAATATCCAAAAATACATATTTCCGAAGAATTGCCCTCAAGCGTTAAATTTCCCATAAAAATACAATCTCAATTTCTACTCGTGAATGTCGACAGCTTATATATTCCTTTGGAATATCTGTAAACTCTGTTTATTTTCCGTTGACTTTAAAGGTAAAAAAGTCAAAATGAATTCAAATTCTAAGTAAATGCATTATGTGTCTTAAGTTCAAAAAAAATATTTTACCACATATTATTTAAAAAATAATCATTCATAATAACCGTATTTTTTAAGCATTTTAATAAAAAAATAATAAAATAATGATTTGGAAAGAATATCTAATTCGAAAGAGACTGTCAAAGAAAAAGCTAGAAACAAGAAATGATTCTTAATCCTGTGGTGATGTTAAGTAAAAATGTGGAATTTTTATACATTTAGAAATTTTATTTGCCTGTTTCAAAGTCCCAATGTTTTTATTTAATCAAATTGTTTCACGTTGCATTCATTACTTGCTAAGAAGTATCCCAAGTGACTAAATAGTTTTGAATCATGCTGATAATTCTTTTTAAATGATTTTTAACTTATAATTTTTTACTTACAGGTGACTGGGCAACAGCTTACAAGCGCCAGCGGTTACAGTAAAATAGAAATAGTCAACGTTTGATGACACAAAATTTTCAAAAATCTGTAGTCACGTGTTTCTGGGTTACCATGAACCCCTTTTTCAATGCAACAAAGGTTAAAGGCTTTAGGTTGAAAAGTCATCCGAGAAAAGTGGAACTTTTCTAATTTCTACTCGTGTTCTATTTTACTTTCTACAAGCTCAAAAGTATTTATTCAATTACTCAATAGTTAGAAGTTTTAAAGCTTTATGCCAACAGATACAATAGCATTATTAAAGTTGAAAATAGAGACGTGGCAGATCAAAGTCGCCCCTACTAATTGCATTTAAAATTATTGTTGTAACATTTCTGACCATTATATAATAACCTAAAAGTTTTAAACACAGCTCCAACATAAATCAGTACTTTAAATGAGAAGTTAAACCAAGTTTCGTAATTGATCTCAACTAACCTTAACGGAAACACTATTTCTCAATGTCGGCACTTGATGAGTTTCCGTTCGTTACGCTTGTTGGCGCCATTAACAGAAAATGTTACCTTTAAATTTAATTTCTCGAAAATTTCGAAGTGAAGCTGAAAGCAGAGAATTTAAGCCCTGGGCTATTTAAAATGCTTTGATCCATTTGAATGTAATTCCGTGAAACCATGCCTCGAATACTCCTACTATCAATGCTCAATAGATAATTGACTCTACTCTTAAAGTAATCATTGAAATTTTTCCGTAAATAAATGTGTTTCTGTAAATAATATTCATTAAAATTCGCTACGAACGTCTTGGCGAAGGTTTTGAGGATTTTACAGCATCTTCATGCACAGTAACAGGAAAATATTTTTATTACGTCATTTATTCATAGGTATGTTACGTTTAAAGTAAGAGTTATGGGTAAACCTAGCTTTAACCGGTTAAAGCAATAATTAGTCAGTTTTTGCAGCTAAAGCCCGAAGAGCTCCTAATACTTCCCTCTTTAACCGGTTAAAACTGGGTCTAACTAATAGTAGTCAGTTAAAGCTATGTTTACTGTGTTATGTTTAAGCCTTTTAACCTGTTAAATCTAGCTTTAACCGATTAAAAGGGGTTTAGCCAGCTTTATTGCTGAAGCCCGAAGAGTTCCTAATACTGTCGTCCCCGCTTAATCAGGTAACGGATAAACAAATGCCCCGCTTATACGAATAAAATATCTCGGAACCGATACCATAGACGTAATGTTAAAGATCCCCGCTTAATCGAATACCCCGTTTAATCGAATAATATGTCTTGGAACCGACACTATTCGTTTAAGAGGGGCCGACAGTGCTTCAACCTTTAACCACTTCCCTTACGAATTTTTGTTTTTTTTTTTTTTTGGAAAAAATTGCAAAAAAAAAAAACATTTTTTTTTTTAATTTAATTTTGAAATACAAGAAAATGAAGCAATACAAAAAAACATGTAGGTTTCAAGTTGAATTTTTAATTATTTATAGGCGTAAAATCAATTAGTTTCACCCGAGTTTTCTCGGGATAATAATTACCTGCAACTCATTCGAGCCCGAGATAACTCGGGATAATCAGGCAAGCGGTTAACCGGCTAAAATTGGGTCTAACCAAACCTAGTCTGTTATGGCATTTTATATATTTTTTTTAAGTTAATATTATAGCCAAATTACAGCAAAAAAAACTTTGAAGGTGCCTGTCTCCTCCCCACCATTTATTTTAACCCTCTACCGTATTTCTCTTGACTCTCCACTTTTTTTCTGCACCAGCTGCCTATGACTGAACTGACTTAAAAGCAGTGAAACAAGTATGGAGTCGCAATACCAGGCATGCATTCTCGGAGCCCGCTGCTTTGTACAATTTATCCCGAAAGGAAGACTACGTTTTCCATATCCTCAGAGAGGAATAAAATTGAAAAGATAATGGCCGCTCGACCGTGGGAGTCTGAATACTTGTTGAGTGTGTGTTGCTGATCCCACTTCAGAAAGAAGCGATAATACAATCAGGCAAGATAAGACACCCGGCGATCAATAAATGGAAGGGCGATAACTACCTCGGAGGAGAGGAAAGTGGCTGCGAATCGAATTGGTTCCGACGATACGTTCTGGGAAATTTAAATTCGAAACATTTATGCTCGTCTCGAAGAGGCTGTTGTCTAGAAAATGGACATTATTGGTTTTGTCTGTAGATTTTTTTTTTGTCCAACATCTAGCGTCGCTTGGAAGAAAGTAGAATTTAATTTTAGCTTAGGTGTTCGAATAGAAAGTTTTGTATAGTTAAAACTCCCCAGCATTTAGCTAAATCTTACTTATAGTCTTGAGCAATGGAGAATCAGAGGTGACATGATTCAGTTGTTTAAATTTATCAAAATGAATAATGTTACGGGGTTAGATTTTTGCACGGAAAGCAGGACAAGGAGTCATTGTTCAAAGCTGCTTAAATATCAGGCTAATGTGGAAATTCGGAAAAATTACTATTTTAGCAGGGTAGTGGGAACTTCGAACAGTTTACTGGAGGAGGCGGTAAGGAGCAATGAAGTAGATAGCTTTAAGAGGGCCATTGATCTTCATTGGGGTCTAAAATTTGATTATAAGGACCAACTCAATTGGGTCCAGAGCCTGTTGCTGATCTTTGTATTTGTATAAGCTCGGCACCAATGAAAAGTTTACATTAGACAGAGGTCTAGAAATAAGGCTGCAAAGAAATTATCATAGATGAATTGTGTGTAAGTTTAACCCGATTTTTAATTATTCCTCGTGAGTCTCATAATTTTACTCAACTTGGCTCACATTTTGATACAGAAACGAAATTTTTGGAAATCATACTCATCTTTTCCAAATTGTCCGTTACCTCACTTTAGTATCAAGAATACGTGCGAAATATGTGGATATAAGTGCAGTGGTTACAGTGCTGTTTTTCTCTTTTTTCTTTTTCGTAATTTTTCGCCAAATCTTCCTCACGCAGCACACATATTCTCTTTCATACGCCATTTTAAACAGGCCTATGTTCTATTGAAATTTAATCGTGCTCCATAAAGCTACTGCTTAAAACAACTTTCGGTTTAGAAAGGATTTCCCTTCACTTTTTCTTAAAGAAAAACTTTAATCATAACATTTGGTTTCTCAGCTGCTAGACTTTTTTTATAGCCATTAAGAGTCTTCACTTGGAATTTAAACTGTTCTTGTTTATTATTTTAAATTGTCATTGAGACGACGCGAATCTTTTACAGTTTATTTGACTTGTTCTTTACCAATAAGAAACTGCTTTGGTTGATGACTGTGAGAGCTTTTCTTTAGGAGTTTCACTGAAACGGAACAAAGCATTAAATATGCGTAATCCTGTAGAGCGGAGAACAACATATGTGTTGAATGAATAGGCAAATTTGAACATATTCAAACTTCCTGGGGCATTAGATCAAAACCTTTAAAATGTCCGATGTTTTATGTTTTTCCAAAATAGTTTATTAATTTGAAATGTCGGGTACAAAATACAGATAATAAAGCATAATAATGAAGGTAAAAGGTTAAAGAAAAGCCTTTGAATTTGTTCGGTATGTACCAAATAGATCCATAGTCGTCGCTTGCTAGCAACGTTTCTACCAAATTGAAGTTGAGAGCAATATATTACACTGTTGCAACTGGTACTATATACACAGTTTCCTTAAGGTTAGAAACGCTCTATCTTTCATTAACTTTCTCTTTAAAAACAAACAACTTTTTCCCGCCTTATCATAGGGCTTGGACATTTATTTTCACCTTGTTCCCATTGATATTACTGTATTATATTAATACCCCTTTTAATCTTTGTCAATTTTTAAATAACTAAGAGTATTCCGAACATATCTAATTAAGATCATGTGATCACTTTATGATTTTTTTTTAAATATTAATAAACACGTATGTCACACATTCAGCGCAAACCAAACCGAGATGTTGCAATCATTCGGGCCCTGGATGATGACGATTCACCTAGGTAAGAGAAGTAACATTTAAATGCTTTATAAACGTTTTTAAACTGGTTGTTCACAAGTTACTAATTTAAAATGTTCAAGAAACGAAGTATGCTTGCTACCTTGGTAAATATCATCCAACATGTTTCCTGCAATGCCAATGTGTAGCGAGGCAGTCATGGCCAGTAAGGAAGCAGAACTTTGTTACGGCTTTTATCTACAAATGCACAATGTAATGAGGTAGACAGACCAGTGAGTAAACACTTCGGTTACCTCCAAAAAAAAAAATTAAAACTTTTTTTTTTAGCTGAACCGGCAGTAGTAACTTCCTTTTCTACATGGGTCATTCCGACGAGAAGGGTACAAATCATGTCCGAGACTTTAGATTTTTTTTAAATCAATTTTAATAACTACTACCCATTAAGTGCTTTTTTTTATTGGTTCTCCATTTAATTTTGTGCCATCAAGTATCAATTGATTAGGTGTAATCATTTTAGAAATGACACGAAAAAAATTATCTTTGTCAGAAGAAGGAGAAAATGATGTGTCCCAGCTTCAAATTGCTAGAACTTTAAATGTGATTTAAAATTGAACTGAAATGTAACAACAAAATAACTGACTGCATTCCACAAAAGATGCTTCTGACACCATTTCTGCAGATTATTACGCCTATGAAAGAAAATTTCCCCCCAAAACACTAGTATTTATCCATGCCCCAGATTTTCCATGTTTCGAATTGTCCACTCTGTTAGAAGCCTTTTGGAACTAAAATAAACATTTGCATTCAATTTGATATTTTTTTTTTAATATAGGTAGTATAACTGCCATGATTAGCTTGCTACATTGAATTATATCGTCAACAACCAGGGTGAGCCTCATTCTTTTCTTATGGTAGTTAATTTGAACGTCCACTTGTTAATTTGGATGTCCACTCTGTTACAGTCGATTTCATGATGAAAAAAAGAGATTTTTTTCTTGAAATTGCAGACAGACTTACAGTTTTAGGCTATTTATTCCACTTAATGCTTCATCTGTGATTCTAACTTTTCTTTGTGATTATACAGATATTTTTAAAGGCTTATTTGTCCACTCTGTTATATGTCCACTCTGTTACCCAAAGTGATCAAAATATTTAAAATCCTTTCATAAATGAGTCATGTACTAGTTATTTACACTTCATTATACACAAAAAAAGAAGCTCAATAAAAAAAAATATGATTAGTTGGTGGAAATTATTTGAATTGATAATCTTAAGTAAAGAATTTCAGACATGATTTGTACCATTTTCGTCGGAATGACCCACATTCTCACAAAGAAAACAGCTAGAAAATCCAGTGTTGTCCCTCTGGTTGGAGTGTTTTTTCAAAGATTCTGGGTACTTTTTTACATTTCAACTCCACACTGCAAAAAATGAACTGTTGTTTTTGCAGTATAATACTGGAAGCCCAGGTTCCAATTAAAAACTAAAATGCACAGCCATAATCTGTGAAGTTACCAATTTTAGTTTATTGCCGTAAAATTTAGCTGTATTATACTGTAAAAACAACAGTATAATACCGGCAGCAGAGGTTCCAGTTCAAAACTGTAAAATGCACGGTAATAAACTGTTAAATTAGCAATTTTACAGTTTAATAATGTAAAATTAGATATTTTACAATTTAGTACTGTAAAATTAGATATTTTACCGTTTAGTACTGTAAAATTAGCATTTTTTACAGTTTATTACCATAACATTAGCTGTTTTATACTGTAAAAATAACATTCATTTTTTACAGTGCACAAAAGACCTAATGCAGAAAGAACCATAAAAATTCTAGAGAAATTTTTAAAAGTAATTGCACATATCGTCGAATGTATTTTTACTGTCATGGGGCAAATCTACAGTTTTTAACAAGGCTATGAATTTTTGAAAATGATATTTCGCTTAAGTGTTCATTCACTGGTGTCATGAGAAAATCTAATTTAAATGCTGTTGAAGATGAATAGACAATAAGGTAGTACAGGCATCACACAAATATTTTGAGCTGTTCAATTGGCCGCTGCAGCTTTCTGAATGAGTTCGGGTTTTTAGGGATGTTTGCCCAATCCCCCCCCCCCCCCTCTTCTCTTTACTATGCGTTTATTGATATTTACTAAAAGAATGGTTGCTATTCTTATGAAGTAATGCATAAAGGATAGAAAATGAGAATTTATATGTCTTACAAACATTTCCAATAAGTTAAGTCTGACATTTTTTACTTATTTTTGAATAAATTACCAGAAATCAATAACCTCAAAAAAATATCTGCATCGCTAAAAAAGAAAACCAATGCTGAAGAAGCAAATCTTTTTCTTTTGAGCATAATTTCTGCAAAAAAAAGAAAGAGAAGAAAAAGAAACGTTTTTACCTCAATTAATTATTTATTGTTTGTTTCCCAGTGCTTTGCTCCACTCCGTCGCTTAAGAAAAATATCCTCTCTTTTCTCTTGTTTTAACTCTTTTTTGCAACCTTTAAAGTACGCTCAGCTTAAAAGCAAATGAATTTATTGGATTTAACTAAAGAGCATAACTTCAGCACAAAGTCATTAAATATAGAAGATTTGGTGGGTAGAAATCCATTCTATTATCATAAGTAACAATAGACAGAAAATTGCATATTGTTTTTTGACTGATTAAAATGTCGTCCTTATGTAATTTAAAGCAAAATAAATTGAGATATTTAAGATAAAATATTTTAAACAAAATATTAATTATAAACAACAACAACGACAATAACGATAATAATAATAATAATAATAATAATGCACTGTGTAAGAAAATTCCAAAACTTTGCAGATCATTTCTGGGTAACATTTCGAAATTTCGCGGGGTTTCCCCCTATTTGCTGCGAAAATCGAGTTTCTTTGCGAAAAGCTTCCTGAAATGATTCAAGTTTCATAAATACGAACTTCTCACTGTTGTGAAAAATATTTTTCGCTACCAGTTGGAAGGTATATCCAACGTTTTTTAGGTGTTTAGTCTTCAGTTCGATTACGGCGAGTACACATCGGCTTCGCCTAAAAAGAGGTCCTTTTGCAGTCTCTGCATACTGTTGCTTTCCAAGAATTGAAAGCAACTAAGCTGTTCAGTTATTTGCTAGCAATTGCTGCCTGAGCTTTGCCATATTTGCTAAGCTGTTTCAGAGGTCTTCCTGGTATTATAAACTTACGTTTTTTTGGGGGGGGGCGGGGAGTTCCTAATTTATTGACGTGATTGGCTTTTATTGGGAAGGTTTCTGTGTGTGTGTGTGTGTGTGTGTGTGTGTGTGTGTGAATATTTATTATTCAAAAAGGAAGCTGATTAACTGTTTGCGGAAACATTCTTAATTTTTTTCGGATAAGTTACTGAAAAACTTCGGCTCATTAGCTGCCCATTATGTTCCCCGAACGTCTCGGATTTTTTTAGAGTAGTAATAATAATAATAAGAAGAAAAACGATAATAATAATAATAACAACAATAATACCAATAATAATAGCTATAACCATAACAACAACAATAATAATAATAATAACTATAGTAATAACAATAACAATAACAACAATGATAGTAACAATAATAATAATAGTAACAATAACAACAACAGCAACAATTATAATAATAATAATTTATATATATATATATATATATATATATATATATATATATATATGAAGGGCCAGGGGGAAAAAAGATGAAAGTGACCAAAAAGCGATTTCGAGAAAAACGAAGAACAAAGTTTGATTTCTCATAGCTCCTTATGTAGTTTTTCGAGTTTTCATACACATTTCGGTCGCTTCTCATCTTTTTTTCCCCTTATTGTTCTACCCGATAATACTAGTCCTTCATAGCCCTAGATAGCGCTAATATCACAAAATTAACGAAAAAGTGACTTTCATCTTTTTTTCCCCCTGGCCCTTCATATATATATACAGTCCAGTCACATTAATATGACCACCACGTACTTTTGACTTCGACGTTAAATAACCAATCACAGAAGGCACTTAATAGCACAGTGCAGTTGAGGGTATACAAAGGATGTGTGAGGGCTTTGGAAAACATTTCTATCTTAGGCGTAATGCAAAAACAAAGTGATTTATCCGACGTACAAAAGGGCATGATCATTAGCTTTCGGACCCGGGTTGGAAGCATTTCCAAAATACCCGAGTTTTTGAGCTATTCCCTTGCCGGCGTGATAAAAGCGTACCGTGCATAGCAAAATAGGACTGTTCAAAATCTGCCACCAGACAAATGTGCTGCACTAGGAGCCACAGGAGACAGAGGCGAAAGACGGCTGCGGAGATGCGTTCGGGTTAATAGACGGGCTACCGTTGAGCAACCGACCCCCCAAATGAACCAAGGGTCTACCAGTTATCGTCTTCCACACTACTGTTTAGCAGTAGTTGCTGCGTCAGGGCTCCCGAAGCAGAAGCCTGTTTTATAACCTATGCTGACTACTGTCCATCGACGACAAACCCTGAAATTTGCACTCCAGTACCGCAGCTGGACGTCCATTGAGTGGCGATAGGTAGCATTTACTGATGAATCATGATTCATGCTCCATCGGACAGACGGATGTTGGCTTAGAAGGCGGGAAACCTCTGAAGTAAACTCCCTGTAACTATTGCTGAAACAGTCCAAGCTAGATAAAGGAGCATTATGGTCGGGGGAACGTTTTCCTGGGGTTCTATGGATTCATTCATTATTGTAGAAGGCACGATGGATCAAAACAGGTCCGCATCTGCCCTTGCGGTTCTTTTCCATCCCTATATGAATATTGTTTTTTCTCAGGGTGATGGCATCTTCCAGCAGGACAACGAGAAGTGTCATACAGCTGCCAGTGAGCATGAGTGATTCGAAGGGCACCAGGATGAGTTCACCATTCTCCCCTAGCCAGCAAACTCACCCGACTTAAACCCAATATTGAATCTGTGGGACCATCTCGATTGGGTTGTTCGCGCCATGGATCCTCGCCCGCATAATCTAGCGCAGCTGGCCACGGCATTGGAGTCGGTATGGCTCAACATCCCAGAGAACACCTTCAGGTACCTAACTGACTCACATCCTGCACGTCTCGTAGCAGTCCGTTCTGAAAAAGATGGTTGTTCTGGCTTTTAACAGGCGGTCACATTAATGTGACTGGACTGTATGTATATATATATATATATATATATACACCAAGAAGGAGTGGTCAGAAATTGATGAAATTTGGTAAGAAGACAGAGACAGCATGGAACAATAAGTGATATTTATTTCAAAATAAATAAGCAAAATTTAGAGCGAGGACGGCGTCGGCTCAGTAAGAAGTAGGACCACCGTGGACAGCGATGCACGAAGAAACACGTCTAGGCATGGAGTCAATAAGCCTGCGGATGGTGTCCTGAGAGATGGCACTCCATTCCCTTTCAACCATTTGCCACAGTTCGTCCTCTGAACGAGGCAGTGACAGGTTCTGCAAACGGCTTCCAATCACGTCCCACACATGTTCGATTGGTGACAAGTCAGGAGAGTATGGTGGCCAGGAAAGCATCTGTACACCTCGTAGAGCATGTTGGCTGATTCGAGCACTGTGAGGCCGGGCGTTATCCTGTTGAAAAATTGCATTTGGCAGACCCTGAAGGTAGGGGATTGCCACCGGCCGCAGTACATTATCTACATATCGTTGGGTCGTCATAGTACCCCGAATACGAACTAGAGGTGATACGGAATTGTATGCAATAGCGCCCCAAACCATTATGCCACGTTGTCGCGCTGTGGGGCGTTCCACAGTTACAGCCGGATTCGATCTTTCTCCACGTCGACGCCACACACGTATGCGATGACTATCGCTGGACAAACAGAAGCGGGATTCATCTGAGAACACTACGGTTTGCCATTCTGCCATCCACGTCGCTCTGGTCCGGCACCATTCCAAACGTTGGAGTCTGTGCTGCGAGGTCAATGGCAGTCTTCTTAGCGGGCGCCGTGATTGCAGGCCAAGTGCAACCAGTCGATGGAAATGGTTCTGGTCGACACAGGAACATCCAGGGTACCTTGCACGTGCTGCAGAATCGACGTACAAGTGACTTGCGGGTCCGCCACAGCTTGTCGGTGAATCCGTCGATCCAAGCGGTCTGACGTCACTCTGGCTGCACCTGTACCCCTCAATGTGGCTACATTTCCTCTTTCCTACCATCTCCGACACAGCCGATGCAAAGTGCTTGCATCCACGTGGGTATCAGCTGCAATTTGACGTATAGACCAACCTCCCCTTCTCAGTCCGATCACCATACCCCTTGTAAAGTCTTCTATATGCTGGAAGTGTCTTCGTTGAGGACGGCGTGGCATTTCCTCCTATCACACGTATCCTTCGAGACAAAAACCAAATTTCTCCGATAATTAGTCTGGCAGAAAAACCAACATGAACATAGCCCACTTTTCAACTTCATTCTCTTATATCTTACTTCACGTGCGTCGGAGAGCTGCGCATTTCATATCATTTGCATAACTCAGTGACGTGCGTCTACGGTAAAATTTGCATGAATTTCTGACCACTCCTTCTTGGTGTTGCATTTTCAATGTCGAGCAGTGTATATATATATATATATATATATATATATATATATATATATATATATATATATATATATATATATAATAAAAGCTTAAGAAGAACCGCTCTTCCGATAGAAGAAGTAAAGGAAAATAATGAAAAGAGATCCTAGTATTCGCCATTTGCTACATTGTGTCAAAGAAAAATGCGTTCAAAAAATCAGTGGATTATACTGAAATCCTCCCAATTTCCTTCTTTCTTTGATACTATAAACATATACGACTGTTTACAAAACACGTCAACTATTTAATCTTTGAAAGGAAACAAGACTTTTTTTCTGACTGAACTCCGTAAACATGTTTTCTGTACAAATTTTCTGAGAGAAAAAAAATAACTTTTTAACTGCAAATACTACTTATTTAATTTGCATATAAAAAATCTTGGTGGAAAATGTTTAAAATATAGTACACCAAATTTTACTCGATATTCTTTTACGCGTGTTTATTGAAGAAAATGTAAACATTGTTGCTTATTTCTTTTAACTATAAAAGATATTCTCTCACAACTTTTAAAAAAAAAATTATAAACATTTACAGGAACCGTGTTGTTGAATTTTTACTAAAAGACTTTAAAAGCCCTAGACTTTATATTTTACTGTTTTGTAGATCAAAAAATTTGGAATACAAAAGAAAATAACTTTACAGAATGAACTTAGTAGCAATAAAATATTGAACTTTAAGCCACTTAAAGTTGCAGCAGTTTTTCAAAAGCATGTCTATGATACCAGTCCAAAGCAAAAACAATTTTCAGATTTTTTTTTTTTAATTTCATACAGCTTAAAAATGCATTTTACTTTAACGTTTTGAAGAGAAATACTAAAGAAGGGAAAAGCTACTCCCTACTATTGTAATTTTTTTATATATTAAAATAGATCCGATTTCTACAACTTGCTCTTCTGAAGTACTAGGACACACTATTGTGTGTAGTTATTTAGTATTTTATCCATCATTTCAAAGGAATATTATTTTCAAAGAATATCAACCTTTTATAGCCGCATTTCCTAATTAAACTTTTTTTTTTCGTTTGTTATATTGAATAAGATATTTCTGCTTAAATTGTTTGTTATTGGCTGAGTATTTCTCGGAGGCATCATTTCTATTCAATTAATTATCCTTAATGTTTCTCTTCTCTTAACTCGTTAGCTAGTTCCTCTTTGTTTAAATTTTTCGTTCGTGATGTGCTTTCTTCAGATTTTAAAGATAAATATCCTTTCATAGAGTTGTTTACCAAACTTCCCATGTACTTCCTGGAATCTATCTCAGAAACTAAACAATAAGAAGAAAAGAGGAATTAAAATGGAAACAATTTGTTGAAACTGAATGAACTTTCCGCAAACTGTTGAGTGGAAGAAGAGAAAATGCCACGCATAATAACAAAGATATATAACAATTTGTTTTCAAATAAGCAGCATAAAGTAATCTTCGTAAAGCGTGTTAAAAATGTACGATTGTAAACATTTATCCGAAGCGTGTGTGACCATCTTTGCTGGAGATACAGACTCATTTTCAAGAACGTAAAACAACAAAATGAAAAATAAAGCTCCCGAAAAACTAACATCCAACTAAACGAACTAATTTGCAATTTTGACATGAGCCTGTTTTTCTCAGGTACGTACGCAAATTTTGTTACAGGAACATTTCATCTTCTCACGTTTTGCTAATTTTAGCTTGTTACTTATTTTTTGGTATAGAGTTCTTTCTAGTTCTTTTTTACTTTTATTTTTTCCATTAATAGCAACAGCTTATTAGTGTATGACGTGTCAACTTTCTTACGCTGCTATATAAGAGACGCCATCGTAAGCATGACATGGACTAAGATTATTTTTCACCCTCTTTCTTCCATTCTCTTTTTTTTTTCATTATTATTATTATTATTATTATTATTATTATTATTATTACACAGAAGCAGATCGCACTTTTTTTAAACGAATTTCATTGCTTGTTTCCAGTACAAAAACAATGCTATAATATAAATAAAATGATTGCGTTTACAATATTCTGTGGCATACCGTATTCTTATTCTGCTCGGGTCCAATACTAACTTTGAATGATAAGTTTTGAAAATGTTCTTATTATTGGATCGAAATACAGAGACATATTTTTAAAAATTACCTTAATTTTTGTTTTTGAGAAAATTAGTGTCTTTTATAGGAAAGTGACATTAAAATGATAAGATTCTAAATCAGAAAAACAAAAGATTTTAGTGCAAAACTGATAATCTCAAGCGAAATCCAAAATTTAAGGAATTCTTAATCATTTCAAGAGATTGGTGGAACTTTTGATTTTTACTCGCATCGTAACCCTTGATGCGGCTGTTAGAGAATTGTAAATTCCTTTTTCATTATTGTATTTGTACTTTTTATTACACTGCCATTTTACTTCTGATTCAAAACGTTTACTTTGGCAAACTTTGGCAATTAGACAAACTAGGTAACAGTTCTAATAACGAAAATTGACGTTCAAGAAACGAAATGCATTGTTAAGCAAGGATTCCTTATAATCATTTTCATGTTATTAACTTTCATTTTTAGATTTTCATCAATGTTCATTTAAAGATCAAGTTGGCAACAGCACAGATTTGTTTCCTACCTTTGAAAGGAAATTATTTTTCTCATTTAGCTGAAACATGATAACTGTTTTTTCATTATTTAAATATTCAAACAGATAACAATTTCTGAGATTTCTAAACTCAAAATTTTTTTTATATTTAATAGCGCTCTAAAACATTAAGAATTAATTTTTATTCCGGAAATATTCCAGGAAAATATCCTATTTTTTCTGCTTACATTTATTTTCAGCATTTTTTTCTTCAGTTTTTCTTTTTTTCCTTTCTTTTTCTTTTTTCAAATATTGATTTCACCGAGTCTACACCATTTATCAGAGTTTTAACAATTATAATGCCTGAAAAGAAAATGCGGTTTTTATGTTTATCAATTAATTCCAACGCGCCTCATTAATTTTAGAAACTTTAATGCCCATAATTGAAATCCATTGTTTTATTCAGAAATTTATTGATTCTTACGAAAATATTTTTTTCTCAAAAAAGTTGTGTTTTGGAGATTGAATAGGCACTTGAATTAAAGAAAATTAATTGAAGGTTAAGATTTAAGATAGGTTTTTTGTTACGTTTATTGAAGATTTTCTTTAAAAAAACATAGTGAGATGATTGAAGATGGTTGTGCAAAATTAATTACTTGCAATAAAAAACATTATACGTCAAAAACAACGGAAGATAATAATGCATAATTGAATGGCAGGTAAGTTTAACTCCCTTCGGCAAATATGTTCCTCATTTACTTTTGTAGATTTGTTGTACTATTTATCGATGCGAGTTATTATTATTTGCTCGATATGATGATGATTTATTTTTTTCTAGCTGCGTGGCCCGGCTTTCTGCGGTCTATTTAGAGAATAAAAGTTTTATCAAGGGAAGCGTGTCTATAAAAGTCCCGATCAGAATGAAGCCAATATTTTGTTGGCACGCAGCACTTTAAATGTATCGAACGCCAAAAATTATTAAATCCCCCCCATTACAGAAATAGCCAAAAAGCAAAAGCAAGAATTTTACTTGTTTACACTCAAGAAACAAAATCTCGACGGATATTTATTCAGCTTTTTCGTATTTTTTGCACACACAATCTGTTTGTTTCTGACCATAGGCAGCTCGTACAGGGTTCAAGGAGGAGACTGCCCCCACACTTCCAACAGTAAAGGGGCCTTGCCCCCTCCCTTTTCATGGCTAAAAAGCAATGATCAAGTTAAAAATGATTTTTTACTCAGTGGATTGATTGATTTCACCAAAATAAAAGCTGAGAATTCCAAACTTTTGGACTTTCTTTCGTGATATTTCATAAGGATGAATCAAAATCAACCAGCCTGGTTAATTTTTAAATCCATATTCCGCATTTTTCATAGGTTCAGTTTAAGCAATAATGGTTAAAATGCAGAAAAAAAAAGACCACAAGTAAAAAAAAAAAACTTCAGAGGTGCTGCCTTCTACCCTTCATATTTTTTTGACTCCCTCCCACACATTTCTCTTGACCCCCCCCCCCCCCCAACTTTTTTAGTACACCAGCCGCCTATGCTTCTGATCATCAGTTATAGATATATCAATAGTAATGCTTTTACTGTCTTACTTAAATGACCATAGAGCGAAAGTGGACAAAGTCGAAATGGGCTTGAACCTTAGCTTTGAACCTAAATGCCTCAAATCATTTACTGGTCATTCTACCAATACGTACATAGGCTAAGATGCGCTCCCCTCCCCTCCCCTCCCCTTCCCACGCAATAGGTACCCATCCCTCCTTCTTAGACTTACCACAAAGCATTTTTCTTATTATAGAAACAGGAAAAGAATGATTAAGAAATATTTGAGTAATATTAATGATCAATTGATTTCAACTTTCAACATAGTAAAAATCGGAATTTCGATGAAAAGCAAGTTTGATATCTTTCCGCAGTCGCAAGATGTTATTTTTGTCGTTTCATCCCTGGTTTTCGCTATTTTTTTTTTCTTTATTTCTCTTTATAGTGTGTATAAATTTATGCACAGTATCATGCTAATTATGTCACATTAGATAGGCTGGAGTTTTGTGTGTGTGAAACTTTGGCCTTCAGAGCGTTCAGTAATTCTCCTCCAAGCGCAGATGAAATTTTTGAAATTTTATTTCATTTTACCAGCTTTTTAAAATTTTTCTGTGTTGAAGGGTAGAACCGGAAAATAATAATACTTAAAGTTAACTAGAAATCAAACGATGTAATTTTAATACCTCTCAACTAAAAATAAAATTAACAGCTGGCTACGATCTTAAAGGCTTTTTTTTTTTTTTTAAATTTAAAACATGTGTGCAGTTTTATTGGATGTGAACAAGAGAAACAATAGAGTTCCATTTAAAAGAGACTCTTGTGTAAATTTTTCCCTTCCAAGAAAAAATCGCTTTTGTAATCAAGTGTTGATGAACTTCAAAGGGACAAGGATGGTGCAACTCAAAAACTCAAAGTATCTTAAAAGAAAAAAGGGTAAATAAGTTGAAGTAAAAATAAATAGGAAACTGTATCGGAAAAAAAGAATGCCCTTGTCTGTGATCAATAAAAAGATAAAAAAAAAAACAATTCTTCAAACGGTAAATTAGAAAAAGCCATTTTTTAGTAATTAAATCCATAAGAGTCTTTAAAAAAATCTGGCTTACTTCGAAACTTTGGCGTCCCCCTACCCCCTTCCTTTCTTTTGTTCTCTTTCTACATAAGTACGAAAGTAAAACTTTTAAAAAATTGTTGCTTTTTGATGAAAAAGCATTAACAAGCATAAAGGATTAACTTTAATAAATGAGTTATTTATAATTCAATAAGAATACAATTCAATTTATTCCAAGTTTAGACTATTTTTCGTAAAATTTAAGTTTCAGCAGTTGAGTTCGTGATATTTTCGCTATGTTTTACGAAAGAGATTTCCCAAATTTCTCACTTTCAACCTTACGACATGAGATACATGGTAAACTTCGCTATATTTTGTTTGTAGACAGTTTATCTGCAATGATTTTTACGAAAAATTTGAATAAATGTGTCCAGAATTGCACTATTTAGTTTTTGCTTTAAAAAGAACAGACAAAAGAAAAGTAACTTTTGATTTTGCAAAACAGTTTTGACAACAATTACTCGGCCTTTACAGTTTTACGTTCTGTTATTTAGTGCCGAATTAGAAGTCTCCACAGATGATAGAAGAACTAAATTTCGAAGAAACGTTTACATTAATATTAACTGAAAAGTTGAAAACCAATATAGAAAAATAAAAAATATCCTCATACAGGTCATAAAGTGCTCGTGGCAGCTCTTTGGAGCTGTTAGCAAAATTTTTTTATTTGAAGTATGAAACTTTGCGAAAACGTGTTGAAAACACTGAAGTAAAAAGACATATTTCCAAAAGACCCTGCGACCTTCGTCTTACATATTACATATTATATATATATATATATATATATATATATATATATATATATATATATATATATATATATATATATATATATATATATATATATCTGTGGCTTGGTTCTAAAGACCTCAGTCAAAAATGTTAGTTTCGAGAAAAAGGCAGTGAAAGATATTTGAGATTTTTTAGAATGCTATAACTTTCTTATATTAAGATTCCCATTATTATTTTTTGGTATTTGTTTATTGTTAGTGTAAAGAAACATTATTTTAACATATGAAATTTTTTAACCTGTTTCTATTTTATGTAAATATTATGACATTGTGTGTATATGACATTGGCTGACATTATAATAGAAATACAACCAATTTCAGTTTGATATTATACATTGGCCTTTGTAGAATTAGAGTTTTACTAAATTGGAAACTTTTGATGTAAATAACACAGAATGTGAAAAAATTGACATTGACCCTTTTAGAACCAAGCCACAGATGTATATAGTTACTTAAAAGTATCTGTATATAGAATGCTTCTGACAATATCCTTCATTTTTGTGATTCAGTTATAAGGTTTTCAACATCTCGACTCAGAAAAATGAAAGCTTTGCTTTTACTAGAATCAAAATCATTTTCAACGTCAAAAATGTTGAGTTGTAAGAGGCTAATTTTTTTTTCCTATCAAAAAATAGTATGTGATATTTTACTATTTTTGAGGAAAAAAACATTAACTCGTTTCTTTTTAACATACCTTTAAATCGTTTCGAAACAGTTATTTCTTAAAATCATCAAACTCATGTTAAAGTTACATAGAAGCTAGTCTTTGAAAGCGTCTTTTTTTTTTTTTTCGTCTATCCATTAACATCACATGTTTAACTCTTTTGTTCTGAGTACGCGGAAAATCCTGTTGATATAACACTCTTTACATTACTCCCTCCTTTTACACATTACGGAAGCAATGCTGTTCTCACCCTATGACTTTTTTTGCACTTTTTGAGAATATTTTCCGAAACGAATCTTTTAAAAACAGATTTTGTTATTTGCATAAAGCATTATCTGTCATGAAAGGAACTTAGAAAAAGGAATGGTAAAATCTATATATTCACATTTAAATTGATTTTTGTTTCAAAAGCTTTTCGCTCAAGATGGGTTCAAATATTTTTCTCTAAACGATTTAAAGGGATTTCAAAGGTATTTGTTCCTAATGTAGTACGTTTGTAGCGGAAATATAGAAGTTTTTTCGTTCGTATTTTTGTTGGAAAACTTTAAAGTAAAAAAGTTCCTTTTTGTCAAAGAAAACTTTAAATCCAATTATTATTTGAGTCCTAAGTTTGCACAGAATTGTATTTTAATTTGTATGTTAAGAGCAATTACGATACATTTTTCATTTATTTATTTATTTATTTTGCTTAAATGCAAGCTTTACTATAATAGTATGAAAGACAATAATATTTGAAAAAAAATTTCAAGAAATTTGTTTCAATGCAAGAAAAACACAAATAAATGAGCGCTCTAAACGATTTTAGAAACGCCGTAAACTAAAAAAAATCGAATTTCTAGGGATTCAAAAAAAATTAGGAACGTTAGTTTTATTTCCTTTAATTATAAATTAATTATATGATTTTTTAAATCAAGGTACATGGACGAATGAAAAATAAAAGAGATTTTGCATTTAGTGCTTTGCAGAGTTTGCTTTTTACCGTTCCCAAGGTTTATTTCCAGCTAGTTATTGCTCTGATTATAACAACTGAGGCATGTACAAACTATCCCCCTTAAAGAAAAAATGACAAACTCAAAAAAAAAACTTCATTCCTAATTTCTGATTAATTACTTTCTGAAGTTCGTTGAATAGTCTTTTTTTTAACACATATACATCCACATTTCCCGACATTTTAGAAAACTCGAAAACCTTTTCTTTGGCATAACCTTTTATGATAGCTGTACAGAAAGTCATCTATATTGCATATTAACAAATCATAACGTCATCGTATCAAAAATTCTGGTGCAAAACTGCATTACAACAAACATGAAAATTTCTCTCGCCTTCTTAACAATCTCATTTCCCCTGTAGCGTTAGAAAGAGTGTGGCGCCCGGATAAAATGCAAGCGCACGGAATTTCTGCACCGATAAACCTCTTAGGGGGAATAAAAGCCATTTTGTTTGTGATGGGGTTGTTTGCGTACATGACAGAATGCATTTACCGCTGCCTTCTTAAGGGTTTCCTTTCCAGGAAATCCCGCAGAGGACGGACTCTTCGGGATTGAAGAGTATTTTGGGGGATTTTCCTGCATCCCGGAAACCTGGGATTTGCTTGGCGGGTTAATTGGCTGTGTGCTGCAATCGTAGAAATTAAATGGAACTCGAACAATTACGGGAGTGGTTTCGATGCATTTATAAGGGTACTGTAAGGGCCAGTGGCGAAAGACGACTTTAACAGCTGTGCATGGTAATACGTGTGTTTGTTTTATCTTTTCAGTGAAATTAATTAAATTTGGAATATACTGAATAACCTCACTTTACGCAGTGGTTAAGTTCTACAAAAATGCCGTGTAAATTATGACTTTGTAAGAAGATGTTAGGTTCCATAGACAAAGAGAATAATTCATTCTTGTGATAGATAAATATAAAGTTTAATGTGTACTTAATTTGATGCATTTGTACAACGCGCATGAGGAGAGTATAAATAAACAATGTTTATATATATATATATATATATATATATATATATATAAATCCATAACAGTAAAAAAAAGGAAAAAGAATAGTTTCATGTAACAATGAAATTTATACGTTATTAATTAACAGCTTGTTAGCATTTATGTCATGAATAACGAAATTTAGAAGTTAGATAATGTGCAAAAGACAAATAGAAACATTATGAATTAATTTTTATATATAAATTGACTTCGAAGCCTATGTGCTTCATTTTCGTTAAAAACAATTTTCATCATTGTTTTTTAATTTATTTCTTTCAGAGAAATTCTGCAATTTCTTTCGTATATGCAAGCAGTTTCATGTCCAAGGGGGTATTTAGAGATACATCCACCTCTGAAACTCAGAAATTTTCCTTTTCTGACCGTAGGAAAGGATTTAAACTAACCATATTACCCTCCGATATTAAATTATGCCCCCCCCCCCTCCCCCTTACTTCCACATATCTATCGGAGCACTAAATATTTTTTGATCGATTCAATATTTTGATTCTTTGCATAACATAATTTTGTGCTTACCTGTGGAAGGAATTCTTATTCAGTGTTAGATCTAGGGTAGAGTAAGGAATTTGGCTTTTCTTCAAGTGGCAACTACTTTTGAGGTGGGGAATTTGGCTTTTCTTCAAGTGGCAACTACTTTTGAGGTGGGGAATTCAAACTATTTCTGTATGTTTTAACTACAAAACATCTAGTGCCTAGCCGTCTAGTGGATCTACAATTTTTGTAGATCCCCCACTTTGCTTAGCACACCCAAAAGCATAAAAGAGATATTATAAGCCGAAAACCAATGGTCTTCAAAGGAAAAAATAAAACAACTCATTGGAAAAACGTAACAGGAACAAAAAATGATTTAATGAATGACGACACATCTCTAGGTCCTGGTTTACTGTTTTAGAACCGTTTTTCAAGGACAAAGTTCCTTTGTACAAATCTGGAAATTTATATCACACAAGTTTGCACATTTTCGCATAAAAAGCCTCGAAAACGTGCCGTTGACTTTCTTCGTAGCATCAATTTTACCCTCATTAACCCACCTAATAATTCATTTCCAAACAAGATTTTCAGTCAAGGAAGATGTGCAAATATTTACATGTATTTTTCACTTTCGCTTCTTTTTTATTGTTATCGTCGTCATCGTCATCATCATCAGCAGCATTATCTTTTTCAGTAGTAGTCGCAACATACACATTATTTCTCAAATGAGTTTTTGTAGGGGCAATATAACTTCTCTCATAATTCCTTCAAATTCACAGGCAAAGAATCTTTTTATACGTTTTCTTTTCTCGCCTCTTTCTGCAAAAAATAAATTCCATTCACAATATGAAAGCTTTCCAAAAAAAAAATTTTTTTTTCGTTTATTAAACACTGCATTAGTGTAGCAACCTGCGAGGGAGGCCTCATGGGGCTCAGTTTGAAACACCGTGCAAATAACGCGACAGTCATGGGGTCCCTGCTTCGTGGGCCAAAATGTGTCGCTTTTGACTGACTTATTTTCCTCCCTGGAATTCAGAACCTAATTTTGATGAGCATGTAATATAAATTATTTGTAAGTTTCTAAACTACACTTCATGTTAATGATTAAAAGCTGGAAAGAAAACATTTACTGTCCGTCCTTGAAAACCGCACCTAGCACTCTGGAACCATTCCACTTAAAAAAGAGGTGATGAGTTGTGAATGTTAACCGTTCGAAGTTTTCAATTTGAAACTTACATTTGCTATATCCTTTTAACATATTCAACTAAACTATGTAGTTGATTTTAGCATCGGTCCACGTTGTTTGATACGGCTCAAAATGCTTCTTATTATTCGTTCCTTTATTGTTGTATTACCTATCTCCCCTATTTTGGTAAGATCATAGAAGACCTGAGGCATGCGTAAGTACGCGGAAGGTTTTACCTAATAAAATCAGACAGTATCGAACCATTGTAAATAGCAATGTTATAAATATTATTTTTTAAATACGTGTATTTCTTTTTCTTCTTTTTTTTTTTTTTTTTTTTGCTTTCTCATTCCAACTCTATTAAAGAAAAATAGTCAAATAAATCTTACGCCGACTTATTTTTAAAAAATTACTGTCCTAAAATCATCTTTTTTAATTACCACCGTCGAGTACAAATGCTTCACATGGGTCAGCTAGTTTTATTTAAATCCTTTTTTGAAGTTACTCCTTTGCAATCTAAAGCTCATTCGCTGAACTCTATTGAATTAATGTTTTCGCCTCTATCTGCTCATTAAAAACCGTTTGTTTAATTTTTTCTTCATTTTGTCACTCAATGGTTGAAATTGATTTAACATCCCAACATTTCCTTCCTCTTTAGCACTAGATAAACAGACTACTATTTTTTCTTCTCGTATCTTCAGAAGTTTTTTAGTTAAGCTTTTTTTTCTGAAAAATATAATAGTATTTGCATAGTACATTACCCGTGCAAAAAGCGCATTAAAAAGAAAACGCTTTGTACTTTTTACTTTTTGCGTCTGAAATAGTTCGTTTTTCCTAAAAAGTAGACTTCGTATTTGAAGAGACAGTTTTAATGATCTTAAACATATGCAAAGCACCTCTATTCAATAGATGATTAAAATTGCATTTAGTTGACTTATTTATCATCCATAACAATGTATAAATGATTAATGCCCATTGTATGCTTTCTCGGTGCATTTGGAAAAAAAATACACCGGCTCTATCTTCGAATTGACACGGTTGAAAAAATTTAACTATTTGATGTATTATTTCCCGTAAAATATTCTCTACAATAATGAAAAAGCTCATTCAAATGCAATTTACGACAGTTTTAATCGGATTTTTTCTAGAAGGTCAATATCAAGTAACTGACCCTGTATTCGGCACTTCATTTTGGTAATGAATTTGGCGAGGTATTCCGGATTTACCGCAAAGTTTTTTTTTCCATACCGAGTCTCTCAAATGTTGTGATTTTTTCTGTTAAGTTACAGAGTCTGGAGTCTATTCCTGCAAATTTTCTTTCTTGCGTAAGTTGTTTTCTCTGTGTTCTCAGAAAGAGAGAGAGAAAAAAAATCTGCAAGTTTTCTAGTGCTAATTCCCCGATATATTTCTGTTGTAATGCTCTGTAAGCTCCCCTTTTTCAAGTTGCTGCACATTTTATGCTTTAATTCTCAAATACAATGTAAGTCACAAGAAATATTTTTTTTTCGGAGACTGTTATGTATTTTCAGGAAAATAGTTTATAACGATAAAAAAACTCGTAATTTACAAATCGAAATGTTTTCTATTATTATTCAATAATTTGTCAGTTAATTTATTTTCTTCTTACAAAATACTAAGACTTGTTCGGTTCAGTGTCGTTTAGAGATAACTTTAAGTACTAAAAATAAAATTCCAACTGTGCTTCTGAAACATTTTACTAACAAAAAAGAAAAAATTATAGCAAAAAATAAATAAAATAATGAAAAAAAAGGAAATCACTACATTCATATTCTTTTTCATCACTTTTACTGGATTAGTTATTTATGACTGCACAATTCTCCATAAAAAGGAAATTCGAAAAATATTTTCATAAAAGATGAATATGAAAAGAAAACATCGTCTGCCGCATCCTTTCTGGAAGCCATAATCCTATCTAGCTTTCAGAATATAATACTATAAAAAGTACTCGCAGCAAAACTTGGCAACAGATACGAACATGTACAAAGAATTGAATTTCCAAAGCTAAACCGGAGGGTTTAGGGCACGTTCAAAAATTGCACCACTTGTTGCATTTTTAGATTACTTTCCGTTTAGAGTTAATAGAAGTTCGGTCACAGTAAGACAAAGTTTTCCAGTATTTACGCCCCCCCCCCCCCCCAGAGAGGCATGGAACAATTGTAAAAGACCATGCATCATTTTCCAACATATATTTTTTTAACACAAAAAAAGAAAAGGAAAAATTCCAAATAGGGGTCAGAAAAGAGAATTGACGTAATTCATTAAGTGTTCTCATAAGTTACACATAAAAGTAAATAAAAATGTTACAAACGCGATGGCATAGGGCTGTCTAAGCAAAACTATTACTGTTATAAATTAAAAGAAAGCAGATAATTCTAGCTGCTTGTCCAATCCTCTTAGAAAACTGATTCCCACTACTACCATTCTCTCTTTAAATGCAATAATACTAACGGGGTAACTGCTCTAGAATAAACACAAACAGAAATTGAGACATCTGTGTATTATTCTCCCCGTAAAGCGAATCTTTGTCACGTGGCATAAAAAAAAAGAACGGAAAAAAAAAACAATTTTCTTTATTCTGCTAACTCATTATTTTCCTCCGGTGCCGTCCCAGGAGATCAAATTCGTTACTTTCCTTCCTAAAACAAACTATATTGATATGTTAGAGTTATATGAACTATAAGGAGATTTTTTTTTTTTTTTTTTTTTTTTTTGTGGTAGATCTATTTTACGATACATAATGGCAAAGAGAGAGTATAATAAAAAATGGACTTTGATTTTATAACTTCCCTCACTCCATTTCGTACCTAGTATTCATAGAATCTGTTTTTAGGAGGGATAAAAAATATTGTTATAATTAAAGTTACAGTAATAATAGTAATAAAAATATTTCCTTATAGTTTATTTCAGTATATGTAAAAAAAAATGATTCTTTATTAAAGTAGAACAGTAAAATTCATTTGCTCTCGGATTCTTCTCTATTTTTAAGTATAGAACTTAATTTTTTGCCTTGGCATTAATTGCACTAAATAATTTTTCGTCCGAAAACTTCTTTTAAGTATAAACTAGCTGCCAGGGCAGCTAGATTAGCTTCCTGCGGCATGTTGATGCATAACGTCCCCCTCTCTAACTTTTACCTCATTCTGAAGTTGTATTATTTGATATAATTTAATGTTCAGTCGATTTCAAGACATACCACGCACGTGGCCCGGCGTTGCACGGGCTCTTCGTGCCCTGAAAGTAGTGAGAAAAAATTTTAAAGAAACTACTCCCCGCCAAGGCGGCTCGCTTACAGGCGCTTCACGCCTTTACTTTTTTCCTATATAAAAAAATCATTCGAATTATTGAGATGCTTCACGCCTTCAAGATGGTGAGGAAAGTTTCAGTAAGTTCAGCTCGCTCAAAGGAAAAAAGCAGACATAGATACTCAGTTTTTAATATAAGTAGATGGCTCTTCAACAAATAAATGTTTCAAAATATTACCAGTAGCTAGCGATAAAAATTCTACGTAAGTGGCCCGCTTATGAGTTCCGTGTTTGATTTAGTTAAGCCTTCATTCAAAATTCTCATTATCATTGTTATCACTGTTTCATAGCAACGTTTTGCAATGCAAGAATGGATTTCATATTTAATCATTTATTAGGCTTAATCGCTTTAAACTTGACTACTTATTAATTGATATCTTCGCTAATTAAAATCGTATAATTATATAGATTGAAACTAATGAAGCCTGAAAAATTACCTATCTATCGGTACCTGGTTCGACTTTCAGTTCATTGGCGTTCAGAAGAAAGAAGCGTGACATAGATAGATAGTTAGAAAGAAAGATAGAAAGAAAGAAAGAAAGAAAGAAATATAGATACTCAGTTTTTAATATAAGTAGATACTGGCCTTAAAATGAGAAGGACATTTTTTTAATGTTTTCTTTCTCTCTATTTTCTTTTCTAAGTTAAGAATCATTACTTGTTCTAAAGATATTAATATGCGTTAAATAGCGATAAAAATCAAAACTATCAATAACTAGGACTAAAACGATGTAATTTAAAATCAGGAAAATAAATACTGGAAAAATGCTTGCAGGAAAAAACCCTAGCAGCATCATCTCATCGGCCGATGATCGGCCATTCATCGAAACCCGATGAAATTCTCATCGACCGATCATCCAATATGTCTCATCGGCCAAGCAGAATCCGAGCAGCAAAATCCGATGAGAATACGATGAGATTTGGAGCAATTTACGAGCAGAACAGTCCCGTGCCGAGGAATTACATCGGGAAACTTGATCGGAAGGATATCGTTTTCCGATGGAATATAGCTCATCTTATTTTCATCGGGAAAGTTGATCGGAAGGATATCGCTTTCGGATGAAAAGTAGCTCATCGAAAACCGTGCTCGGATACTGATCGGAACGATGTCATCGTGCGTTACAGGATCAGTTTACGAGGAGTTTGTTGATCGGCCGAGCAAAATCCGATGAGTTGATGCTACTTGGGAAGAAACCTTCTCAGAAGAGAAGAATTCTGATTCATAAAAGGAATCAAAAACCCAATCGGAAAAGAACTAAATTTTCTTCAAAAAAAGGAAAAATGTATCTGCGCATTCATACATCCAAAACACCACTAGCTCAGTTATGTCATCCAGAGATTGCAGTTTCTTCCTCATTGGGGCTCATCAGTCTGGACTGGACAGTAAGCGAGATGGACCGGACAGTAACAGAAATCATCTTATAGAAGCTAGAATGGCATATCATATGATTTCTATCAGATTATTTTTTCCTCCAGCACGGTTACTGTGTAATACAGAGTGATGAGTCCTAATGAGCACGAAACTGCAGTCTCTGGGGGACATCACCAAGCTGACTGTGTATTGCATGCATTTCTGCCTAATACGCAATTGTGTAATGATGAAGTTAAAGCAGTGCAGTATATATATATAATAATTTTAATAAGTAAAAGGAGAAATTAAGTAACACAAAATTAAATATACAAGAATTAGGAAATAGTATTTATTCAATGAGACTCTAAAAAGAAAAAAAATAAGACAGTAAACTCATTACACTTTAATTTACATTACAAAATAATGTGTACTAATTGTAAACTGATTTCTCAAAAAATACTCCGAACTGCTGCATAAACCAAAAAAGTTATAATGTAAGTGGAGAGAAACTGTCAGACTTCTTTTTCCGAAAATGCAATTATATACTAAACTTCAAAATTCATTCGATTGTTCATAGTTTAATATCGTATTATTTTTCATACGTGTACTTTCAAATGAAAATTTAAAGATGTTACGCAATTATTTCCTTCAATGTATAACTTCGTTCCAAAGTTTTGTTTAATTACAAGTATTAGGTACTCGTTAAAATTTGTTTTACTTAATTGGGAAATAAAAAATTTTTAAGGTCTCAGCACTATCGTTATTATAATTACAGACTTTGTTTCAATAGTAAAAAAACGCTGAGTTGTAATTTAATAAATGCAAGAATTGCAAAATAAGGGGTCTCCGTGACTCTGAGGTAGAATATTCGTTTCGGAGGTTAAAGGTATGTGGGAGGTTGTGGGTTCGAGTCTAACTGGAGCCATGGGGGTTATTTAGTCTCTTTATACTATAAATGTTTCCCATGTGTTAATAAAAAGAAGTTCAACCTTTCAAGGCAATAGCCGTCCATATCTTCACAGTAAATATTAATTATACTCGGTTAAGGTTTACAAATACCTTTGTGCTATTGATGTAGCCAAAATTACAACGTTAAGGAGGCACAAATAAGCAGGGATACTGCAGACACGTGTTTCGGCGTTACAAGGAACGCCTTTTTCAATGCAAAAATTTTTTGAGCTTATGGATGCACAGACATTGAAGCTATTTTTTTTTTTTTTTTTTGCTTTGAAAAAGGCGCTCCTTGTAACGCCGAAACACGTGTCTGCAGTATCCCTGCTTATTTGTGCCTCCTGAACGTTGTAATTTTCTCTACACTCGGTTACTTTAAAATAGGCGTATGAAATTTAGAAATTTTGCGTCGTCTCCATGTAAACCGTACGAGAGAAAACAGCTCCCCTCTATCTTTTGTGCACTTCAGTTGAGGCATTTCATTGATTTTCTGTTTAACAAATTAGGCTTTCTAACAAGTCTATTCATACAGCAAAAAATTCTAAGAGAAAGTTGTGCTTTATTAACGTTGATTTTTCAATAGAATAATAGTTTACGCACAAAGCAATTTTAACCGTTTGCATTTAACCATTGTTGCAAAAGCTAAGTGGGGAAAAAGTCCCGTAACTATGACAACCATCAGGGGAACAGTGCGGACAGAGGGAAATTAATTTTACTTTGAGACGCCAGCTCTCGTTACACAGGGTATAGGACAGGACAACAACAACACAAAATGAGTTCACTTCTCCTGTAAAAGCTTTTCTTGGAAGTTTCCAAAATGAGTTATATATCCGAGGGTGAAAAACGATGCTTCTTAATATTGAGGTTGAGCCGAATGCAAACTAATAAATGTCGACATTAGTCTGTAAATGTAAACCTGCACATACGAAAGATATCGGTAAAAGACCGATGAACCGGTGTTACCATGAAGGACCAAAAATGGAGACAGGGGACGTTTACCGGTGATTCCTTGGAAACTTTCGTCTTCCACCAGTGTCTTTGGGATGGAAATGTTGATAGTCTTCGGGTAATGTCGACAATTCCCACATTTCGGATTTTCAAGCTGTTGTTTCTTATACACTTGGGTATAGAGTCCGAGTAGAGCACCATTAAAGTGGAAGTTCGATTTAGCTCAACACACAAAGGGCAGGCAGCCATTCACCACCACACAGAGAAAGAACAAGGACAGAAGAGAGAGACAGTACATCCATGCCCGAGCTGGGACTCGAACTCGAAGCCTTCTTACCCCGTTCAGACTTCTCTGGCCACTCGACAAGATGGCCCAGCGGATTTTCACAAAAATATATGCTTGTATCTACTTATTTAACTATCTTACTACTATTATATATGCGAAAGTTTGTATGGATGTATGGATGTTTGTTCCTCTTTCACGCAAAAACTACTGAATGGATTTTAATGAAACTTTTACCATAATGTAGCTTACACATCAGAATAACACATAGGCTATAAATTTTAACGATATTCGAAAAAGTTCGATCAGTAGCGCTTTATTCATTCCAATTTAAGCACATTTTTCGCATAAATCCGCGAAGGCTTACAACAAACTAATTCAGTATTTAGTGTATCATCTCAACTCCCTGTCGCAAGCTAAAATTGTGAGCATCATTTCTTCTTTCCGTATTTAATGTTCAAATCTTTTCTCAAGTCAAATCATGAAGGTTTTTTTTCCAGCTTCATGGGGAATATCCAGGCTTTTACCAGGATTTGTATTTAAAACGTTTTGTAGTCTTAGTTGTGTAAGTAGAATATTTATCCTTAAGCAATGTGTTTTTTAATGTGCATTGCTGCGTGAAAATATTATTTTTTTAGAATAAATTGTATTCCTTTATTAGTAAATTGTTCACTGTATCAATTATTTTCACAAGTTTCGTAAATTTGTCGGTCCTGCTTAATCGGGTAACGGATAAAAAATACAATTTTACGGTATTTTTAAAAATTTGTTTGCGCTGACTGGGCGGGTACTTACAATTGGTCACTTAGAATCCAATCGAACAGGTATCTTGCCGAATTTGTTGCAAGAATATTATAACTAAGATTATGGGTAATTTTTCAACGGACGCCAGTTTTGGCGCCAAAGACTATGTAATAATACTTTGCTTACACGATATAACTAAAATAAAACGATTGTTGTCTGATATTTGTAAACTGCGCCAAAATCTTAATCATCGAGATAATATTCCCACAGTTGAAGAAAAGTTCAGGGTTTTTTTTTTTTTTTTTTTTTTTGGCCGATTCCGTACGTTGTCATTAATAAACTTTTAAAACTTACGTCAAAGCGTAAAGTAATCCGCATACGAAATTAATCAAACCCCAAAACTAAAACTACCATTAATTTGTGTTTTTCGCACAAATAATTGTCAAATGCTCCCTACTAATTTCGAAATCACTTAGGACAAAAACTTTTAGCGTCATTTCATGGTCAGTAATATTTTCTCAGCATTAAATGACAATTTTTCTTTGACAAAAATTACTGACTTTATAATACCTAAGCATATTTTCATAAAGTAGGGAGAGGAGCAAAGTTATCCTAGGTATCCCAAAACAGTTACCGCAAATTTAGCGACATTTTAAATCGTCAAAGCGGTACGTTTTGAGTTCTTTTAGTTTAGGGAAAAAAAAGGCGATTATAAATTGTTTCTCAATATTTTTACTGGCTCAGGCAACGCCGGGTATTTTTGCTATTTATTTATATATTCGTTTACAAAATTATTTACTCATTTGTTCATTTATTTACTTATTTATTTATCTATTTATGAATTTCAACGTAATTTTAATGTTGACGAAATTTTGATGTAATTACAAGAAGCACATGGAAATTTCAGTACTTTCTAGTAATATATTTGTTGGTTCAAAACCTTAATAATTAATCATCATGTCCGTGAACTTCAGACATCCTAAAGTGATATTTAAAGTGCTTAAATCTTCCACTAAGAGAGAACAACAGTGAAGCAAATTCGCTCTCTTGTGCACGCTGAATAACATGCTTCAATTAACTGCGTAAAATACCTGCCTCGGTTGCAGGTAAGGGAAACTGATTGGCTGTTGATATTATCACAAAGCATTTAATCTTTATTAATGCTACATACAGCATATGTTGCTTGCACAGAGGGGCACATTATGCGATCAATGGGGAGTTAAATTATATAGATTTCTCCATTAGTATTATGCTGTCATTATGTTCAGGAGCAATTAGGCTCTGTGAATGAGCAGAATGGGACAAGTGCTCTTGGGAGCTGGTGGGTTGTGACGTCAGAATGAGAAATAAAAACAAATAAATAGAGACGGGCGAGTACGGTTGATGCAGGAGTGAGTTGATAGAGGGCTTTAATTTTTGTATCGGTATGCGTCCATAACTGAAAGTTTGATAAAGAAGTAACAGACTCTTTCTTGTTCGACATGTATTTAACCTATGTTTTGCTTGAGAATTATTTGTAAAAAATGTGTTTTTTTTTTTTTTTTTTTTTTGTGAACAAAAGTAAATTTACATGGTGTGCTTTCAGCTGTTGTAAAGGATGTTTAAATAATTGAAGGGGCAAGTAGATAAAGGTGATATGTGACATTTGAAAAATTTACTTTTTAACATGGATGGAGGTGATTAGTCCGTTAGTATCATCTCCCCTTAGTCACAGAAATGGTTGGTAACGAAGAATATGACCCCATTTTACCCGTTGAGAAAAATCTATTACAAGAACAACACAATATTTTTTTTTTTTTTGAAAGCTTTTTCTAGAAATTTTTTAAAGTGTCAACGTATCACCTTTATCCACTTGCCCCTTCAATTACATTGTATTGTTCAAGATACTTTTTTTCCCTTATTACCCTGATGAGTTCAAATGAAATATATGATTTAAAATGTTTATTCAACGCTAATTTCCTTGACAAACTGGAGTCAATTTTATGATAGGGGATGTTTTGCAATGTTGGTGCTTTATACACCAAGAAAGCAATATAGAGTCATTTCATAGTGACTAACGTAACACTCAGAGCTGATTTTGTAACTGTTTTTACTTGTAACTTTAAGGATAAAAAATATTTTTTAGTTATGCTGGTGGATTTACAATGTAGGGGTAAGTGGTGTACCTCGGACATATGTGTATCTCGGACCTAGGCTGATTACAGCTCTGCTTATTAAAATATTTGAATATCAACATGTAGAGTTAAAATATGTGCCTCTAGAGGTCTCACTGCATACCTTTCTGTTTTGTGGAAAGCTCAACTGATTGAAGTATTATTAAAAAAAGAAATCCACCATTCAAAAGTAAGTTTTTCCGGTTACTTTTAGGTATATTTATTCTAAAACATATATTGTTTATTCTGAAATGAGGGTCATGCATTATACAGTCATATTCTAGCTATAACACCGTGTGCTTGAAACAAAGTGTATCCTAACTGTAACACAATGGTCAGCTACTTTGTTTTTATAACCAAGTGGTGTACCTCGAACCCAATACAAGTGGTGTACCTTGGACTGGTCCAAGGTACACACTTCTGCAGTGCATAACTATTACGACTCCTAAAATTTCTCAATTCTTTAGTTTTTTGAAATGCCTTTTAAAATTCAAGTGAAATGTTTCCTTCCAAAACTTAAAATTTTAACTTAAATTATAAACTTAATATGCAGTTTTGCAACTGCATAATTATGATTTATGGTAAAGCTAATGATGAATTCTTAACTACATTTATATGCGCAATACACCGCCAAATCGGTTATTCCATCCAAGGACTGCAGTCCTTGGACGGTTTATATAACGGTGAATGAAAATATTTTTTGAAGATTTTGATTTCCTCCCATCAAATGTCAATGATTTCTCAGTGCAAAAGCAAGAAGAAAAAAACACACAAAATGATTTTACTGGTGTGTCAACATCTGAAGCGAGTACTTCTTTGCCAAGCATTATCACTCCCCTGAAGAAATAAGGCGATATCCAAAAGCACTACCGAAAAAATGACCCCATAGGGGGAAGACCTAAAAGAACGTCTTGTAATTTGACCGATTCATCCCGGAAATAGCGTCTTGAAATAGAAAAGGCTAAAAGGGGGCAATGAAAAAAGTAAAGAAAACTAAGTAAAACCCCTACCGAGCCAGCTAAGAGATAACTTTATTATTCTTCAGAGTCTGAACTTGAGAATATTGAAGATTTTTATGAGGAATCCAATATTTCAGAGGAAGACTTCAATGAGCTAGAAGAAGCAGATAACATTAATATTTAGATTGGCGATTTTGTTTTGGTGAAATTTGCTGGCAAGAAAAGCCAACAAATATTTTCTTGCAGAGAGTATTTCTTTTGTTAATGATGAATATGCAGTTAAATTTCTGAAAAAAGATTCAAACTGTGAGAAGTTCACAAGAGAAGATCCTACCATTTATGAAGTTGAAAAAATGGATATATTCAAGCTACCACACCCAATACTATCTAGTGGATCAGAAAGGTAACTCGAGAAGTTAACATTTGGAACAGACTTATCCAATTATAATAATAAGTGTAGCTTAAAAAATAATGTCTAGCATGGTTTTCAGAACCTAGAGCATCTTGGTATTTTTGAACAAGGGAAACGTGACAAAATAATAAAATCTAAATTTTTATTTATCTTTGAAACAAATAAAAAATGTATTTCTGAATTTATGTGTGATTTACTGATTGATAAATAGTGATGCTCTTACTGAAAATCATGTTTTTTTTTACCTGTTAATCATTGGTTCAAGGTACACCATCCCAAAACCCAAGGTACACCACCGGTGGTGTACCTCGGTGCTATGTGCATTATTATATTTATTACAAAAAATGTAATTGAAATAAGTTAAAGAAATTTTTAAGATAATTATATGTAGTGTAAAAAATCATAAAGTTTGAACTTATGGTATTTGTATTTAGATTTGGCAAATAATTATGAAATTAAAAATTGAATAGCGAAAATAGGTCCGAGGTACCTCACCTTCCCCTACATTGGTATCCTATGTATCATTCTGCTAAAAATTTGAACACAAAATTACGACAGTAGATATTTTTCACCAAAATAGCAGCGTGACAACGCCATTTTGAACCCTGAAGATTAATGCTCATGTTTTGAAGCAAACATTTCTCAAAGTTAAGCAAGTGTTAAAAATTGAATGATATATTTGAAAAAGGTGTAAAGTTGGCTTTTAAAAACATGAAACACATTTATTTTATCTTAATTTTTTTTAGTCTTAAGTGTCACTTTTACTCAAGATGGAGTGAGTCTAACGTAACGTGACTAAAGTAAACACGCTACAAACAATTTATTATGGCTAATCTCAGTGATAACTACAATACTTTTTCAATTTTTTTTAAACTTCTTATGTTGTATGATTTTTATTTATTTATTTATTTATTTATTTATATTTTGATACATTTTCACTTCGGTATTCTTTTTCTTCAGCTGAGGTTGACATTTCTATGGAATGACTCTATATTGAAAATTAGTTTGTAATAAGTCGCTAAAAATGCACTTTTGGGACTCTCTACCACTTTTCATGCAAGTGGGTTTTGCCAGTGACGAGCATGGGGAGCGCTTTCATCAAAATATATCAGCAATGAAGAGCAAGTATCAGGGGAAGAGGAACTCATCAATGCTTGAAGACTATCGCAAGAATGTCATGAGAGATGTCCCAGATACAGATAAATATTAAAAAAACTATCAGATCGAATAATTACAATGATAACGGACCAACGGGAGAAGTTTCTTGCATGTAAAAACGCAGAGCTAACAAAAGAATGATGCCGTGTTCTTATTCTTCAACTTCAAACTGGCTGAAATTAACTATTATTGTTTATGATAGAAATATTTTTTAAAGCAATTAACGAATTGCTTATTACTTTCCTTTAACCGCAGTTGGCTTTCATTGATGTTGGCTTCCACCCGCCCCTGTGGAACCCCTCCTCTGATCCAGGGCCTCCGTTGTATAGCGAAATTCTAATAACTGAGAGAAAAACACGTTTTCACCAAATGAAGTTTGCTAATAATTAAACTGAAAATAGTAAAAAATAAATAAATTGACTTAAATGCTGTTTTATATTTGTTAACTTTTAGTGCAATTTTCTTACACAGAACTCCGTAGAACTATTAACTTTGAAAGAATATTCATACGATGCGTATTTCTGTCCCAACTTGGTATGAATCCTTCTCAAAATCATCGGCTTAATTCATTCCTTTCCACATAAATACATTCAAGCAAAGCTACTTAATGTTTAAGCATTTCCTCCACTAACGTCAACAAACAATCTCTGTAGTGTCCCTTCCCCCTGCGGTGAGATTTCTGGCTTTTAATAAATAAAAAGGCAACAAATATTGTGAGGACAAGACTTAGTCCCACATGAGGATGTTTAATCGTAGTAATCGAGGATCATTAAAGTTAATTAATCTTTAAGACTGCACTGTTGCTAATGATGAGAATCTGATCTATATGGAGGTGATAACGGGGATGGACACTTAAAATGACTAATAGAACGTAACACAATTGTATACATCACTTTTTTGCTGTTATAGCAACACATTTTTTCATAGTTCGTATTTTAAAAAGATAGAAATATTTCGTTCTCCTTTGAGTTTGAATTAAAGAGAGTCAACTATAACATCCTTATCATTCAATCGATCCATATTTCCTCCAAGAAACTTGTTAAATAAATTGAATAACAAATTATCAAAATTATTCGCCAAATATAAAATTGCAAATTAGCCCATACTGTTTTCTTAAAACAATTTTATCGCCAGGGAATCTTCGTTTGCAATAATTTCTCCCATCTCAATTAGCAGTTGAATTACAAGCCATTATTCGGCAGTTGTTATACGCCCTCAAATTTCAAAGCACATGACAAATTTTAAATAAATGGCGAGATTCTAATAACACATTGTCGTGATGTTCGCTGTGACTGTCCCAATCCCCTCGAAGGTACAATAATGAATCTTCAATCTGTGCCCGACGAAGTCTAAAATTGCGCTCAATTTTCCGTCTTTATTATTTACGTCCAGCGATCGAGACTTGAGACAGGCATCAAAAGATCCAGGCGCCCCGGGGGAAATTGCCTGTCACTTTGGCTGCAGAAACCAGTAATATCTCTCAGATGCTCCTATGATTGCCTTTTGAAATATTAAAAGCCCCAATCTCCGCCTTGCTCGCATAAGGCAATTCACTAGGAACGAACTTTTCAAGTAAGGTTGTTGTTAATATTGCATTGAAGTTCAGAGGAAAGTCGGAATTTTCCACATAAGGGAGGTAATAACGTCGGGTGATTAAGTATTGTCTTACTATACGGTGTTAAGTTGCGTTATTTGTTTTTGTTTTTCAGACTCGAAGAAAAACTACTGGAAAAAAAATATTAATTCTTTACTGTAAAGACATGCTTAACAAAATAAAACACATTAATGTTGAAAACTCAAAGTCGAAGTGGAAAATAACGTTTTACGCCACAAGAAAAGCCAGTTTTCAGCAAATTGTCAACACCTTTTTCAATTGCGAATAACGTTTTAAGAAATATAATCTATGCTACCATTTACATTGTGAAAATTAAATGGGCATGTTTTCAGTAGAGGGGTTTGTTTTAAGGGATCTTTGAAGAAAAGAACATTTCCTATGGATATTTTTTTGTACCAATGTACTTGATTGGAGACTTCTGAAATATGCAAGCACATACTCTTAAACTAAATGGCTATAATTTTTCTTAGCTTTCTAGTTCTCTTATTGTTGGCAACAGTAAGAGGTAAAATTTTCCATGTTTGTATTATTAATCACATGATTTGCATGTAGGTAAAAATCAACCAAAAGTTTATAACCAAACGAAAAATACACTCACATACACTTGAGTAACATTATAGTAAGAGGCAATCATTCATGAAGCTCCTAATAAACTCAATGGGCTTGTTATGAAACCATAATTACATGAAAGAATATTTTGAGTACATGCGTTTCTAGCATGGAGTATCTACTTATATTAAAAACTGAGTATCTTTCTAACTATCTTTCTTTCTATCTTTCTTTCTATGTCACGCTTCTTTCTCCTGAACGCCAATGACCTGAAAGTCGAACCAGGTATCGATAGATAGGTAATTTTTCAGGCTTCATTAGTTTCAATTTATATAATTATACGATTTTAATTAGCGAAGATATCAATTAATAAGTAGTCAAATTTAAAAGGATTAAGCCTAATAAATGATTAAATATGAAATCCATTGTTGAAACGTGGTCGCTATGAAACAGTGATAACAATGATAATGAGAATTTTGAATAAAGGCTTAACTAAATCAAACACGAAACTCATAAGCGGGCCACTTACATAGTATTTTTATCGCTAGCTACTTGTAATATTTTGAAACATTCATTTGTTGAAAAGCCATCTACTTATATTAAAAACTCAGTATCTATGTCTGCTTTTTCTTTTGAGCGAGCTGAACTTACTGAAACTTTCCTCACCATCTTGAAGACGCGAAGCATCTCAATAATTCGAATGATTTTTTTACATAGGAAAAAAGTAAAGGCGTGAAGCGCCTGTTAGCGAGCCGCCTTGGCGGTTAGTAGTTTCTTGAAATTTTCCTCACTACTTTCAGGGCACGAAGTGCCCGTGCAACGCCGGGCCACGTGCGTGGTACGTCTTGAAATCGAATGAACATTAAATTATATCAAATAATATAAGTTCAGAATGAGGTAAAAGTTAGAGAAGAGGGACATTATGCATCAACATGCCGCAGGAAGCTAATCTAGCTGCCCTGGCAGCTAGTAGTATAATATTGCGTGCATTTATTACATGTTCAATGCTAAAACTTCAAATATGTGCAGAAGCCGAAGCTTCGGTATTCGGTGCTTCGGCAAAACCCATCTCTAGTTTATATATATATTTTTTATATTTATTTCTCTCTCTCTCTCTCTCTCTCTCTCTCTATCTATCTATCTATCTATCTATCTATCTATCTATCTATCTATCTATCTATCTATCTATCTATCTATCTATCTATTTATTTATTTATTTATTTATTTATTTATTTATTTATTTATTTATTTATTACGAATGTGGAAAAAATGCGGACATTGCATTGTAGAAATAAAAACTGAATGATAGAGATCGATCATTATACAACTTATCCATCGGCCAGGAATTCGCAAAGTTGCTTAACTGCATTACAGCCTACTCTTTCTTCCACCCATCAACCCTCTTGTATTACATTTCTCCGCTATTCCATCAACCCTTTCATCATATTTCAAAAGGGCTTGATCAAACACACCGTTGCCAATGAATAACAAAATGTCTTTCTAAGCTGATGCAGCTAATTGCATTACTGTGCAGTTCACACAAATTGACAATTTATTATAGAAAGGATGAAAAAAGTATGTTTAATGGCTTCTATAAACCAATCTTCGTTAACGATCATCCCCGGTTTTCGGTGGAATTTGAAATTAATGTTAGTTTTATCAATGTTTCTTAAAAGCTTCATTTACATTTTAAGTCATCGAAAAATGCAATCGCTTCAAAAAAATATTCACAAAATACAAGCTATATTTTAGCAAAAAAGCTAATACAAACACCTATTGATTGTATCGTCTAATTTCCTAAGTACTTACATATTGTGTCATTTTAATATTGAGTAATTGTTTTCTATGTTTTGGGTAATGTACCTCTTACTGTTTTTAACGTACCTCACAAGTTTTATTTTTCTAAAAAGCAATTTAAATTGGTTTCAAACCACTTTTTTTTTTTTTAATGAGTCCCCCAAAACCGCAAAATGAGTTCCCTCATTTTTTTTTTCAAATGCAGCATAATAAGGATTTGTTCGAAGCCCTTTTTGGTTAGGGATTACGCAAATGATCTTTCAAAACAGTGCAATCATATTTTAAAAAATATTCGCAAAATATGATCTCCTATTAACCCTTTAAGCGGTCAATTATTTTACCAGAAATGCTTCCAAAAAAGGCATATTTTTTTTATTGCATATAGTTAAGTACCATACTTAACAGAATAAGAATATTGAGAATTTTTTTTTTTCCGTTTTCAATGCTTTTATAACATTTTTTATTTTACAATTTTCACAAAACCCCGAAATGTTTGCTTTTTTCAAGTACATTCTGCATGCAGTAAAGAATGGTTTACAAATTATGCAAAAATTTCTCTCACACTTACTGTGAATTTTGAGGTTACAATTTTCCAAACAGTTCAGGCAAACCAGAAAAGGAAATCTGAAAATATCGGTGCCCGTACGCCGTACGGGCAAACCAAATGAGGCCAATTTCGGTTAGCACGTACACTGTACGCTGTACGGGCAAACTGCTTAAAGGGTTAACAAAACAATAAACCATGGGGTCGTCTAATTTCCTAAATACTTATACAGATTAAGTTTTTTTAATTATTTCGTACTAGATAGTTACTCTAGATTATTTAAATTTCATATTTATTCATCTGTATATCTTCTACCAAAACGTTTTGGTTTTAAGAAACATATTGAATTCTCTCAAAAAGAAAAAGAAAAGAAAAGAGAAAAAATGAAGTATTTGTGTTATTTTTTCATAAATGTAACTTTGAAGGGCTTTAGGTGCCTATTTACATGAGGTTAATTTTTGCTCTACTTTTGTATCTCAAGCAATATTTTATACCTAAATCCCTCTTATATGAGGGACTTTTCATCTATTCTTGTTTTCGTTATTCTTTCACGTTTTTCCCCTTTCTTGTTAACTTTAATTTATAATAATAAATTTCGTGACAAGTTGTTTGGGAAAAGGTAAGAAAGAAGCGAAAAGGATAAAGAAAATGGCAAAAAATTACTTTTATTGTATCGAGGACAAAGGCGATAGACACTGAGCTCAAGTCAATTATTCATAAATGAAGTTAAATTATGAAAATATTTTTCAAATTGTTTAATGGTAGTCCAACAAGGGATAACAATATCAAAAGACCATTTATTCCTGAAAAAATGCTTAAACTTTTCTTCGGAGAGAAAGCTAAGACAATAAAAAATGATATTTCAAAGAAAATGGCTTTTTTCACAGAAATGATAATTTAATACAGCCTCGGTTATATTTGAGCACTAATTTATGAAATAACTTTACATACATTAACATTTATTTTCCTTAAAAGCGAATTTTTGCAGTGTTTAATCTGTTTTCTGATTGTTATTTTTTTATATTATTTTCATTTTAATGTAAAAATTTCTTCGTGAATGTAAAGTAGTTTATGCGCTCAATCAAGGGAATTAAATACGCACTTGGAAAGCCTTTTGCTAATAAAAAATCTGAGAAAGCATTATTTAAAAGAAGTTGCTTTCCATTTTAACTTCTGTGCCATATTTATAAGCTTAATCTTAACACTGAAACTATAATGTCAACCTAAACAATTTCACTGCCAAATTCATTTCGTACACTATAAAAAATAATCTGTTGTTTTAACAGTATAATACTGGCAGCAGAGGGTTCAGTTTAAAACTGTGAAATGCACAGTAATAAATTGTAAAATTAGCAATTTTAGTTTATTACTGTAAAGCAGAAATTTTAGTTTATCACTGCAATTTTACAGTTTATTACCACAAAATTCGCTGTATTATTCGTAAAAATTACAGTATAATACCGGCAGCAGAGGTTCTTCTTTAAAACTGTAAAATGCACAGTAATAGACTGTAAAATTACCAATTTTACAGTTTATTAGTGTAAATTGAGCAATTTTACGTTATTACTGTAAAATGAGCAATTTTACTTTATTACTGTAAAATGAGCAATTTTACTTTATTACTGTAAAATTTGCAGTTTTACAGTTTATAATCGTAAAATTACTATATATTTGTTATTATGAAATTAGC